>JASDQU010735300.1:90771-132080 GCA_032191745.1 Picea mariana
CTCCTCCCTTCCAAACCACTTACCACTTACCACCCTTTTGACATACCGCTACCACCCCATGATGTCACATCCCACTACCTTCCTCCTACAAGTCCTGTCTCATAAGTCCGTCAGTCCTTCCCCCCTATTCACTCATCACAAGTCACCTCATACTTGCCTGTCCTCCAATCGGCGCCCTCCACGTCATCTTCGCACACCCGTCTCCCGTCCTTTGCCTGCCACATCACACTTCAAATGATCCATTGGCCATTTACTACAGGCTAACATATTCGTTAGCCTCCTGACCTATCCCCCACACCCAACGAATACCCGTTCACTTAAAATTAGCCCCTCCTCTGCCATTTGCACACTGCTCACACCCTCCACGTACCAGAAAGCTCATTCTTCCTCATTGTTTTAGTCAACAACCCAACCATAGCCATTATCCGTCAACGTTTTGTGTTTCAATTGCAGGTACCTTTTGAAAGATGGTGCCAAATTCTAAAAGAGTAGAGGCCGAGGAAAATCCATTCCTCCCACCCCCTGTTGACCTCGACCGCATCCCATTAGCCGACAAGGATTATCTAATCTCAGAGACAAGGTGCAAATTCGATTTCACAGAATTGCATTCATGGTTTAAAAACACATTCATAGATCGAATTGATGAAATTGGGCTCTGGGCATCCAATCTTCCTCTGTATCTCTTTCCCCAAGTCCACCATTTTCCTGAATTTGCCCTCAAATGTCAGGCTCATTACCTCCCCGACCAGAGAGCCATAGTTTCATCATCCGGAGAAACTCTGTTCTTTATCACACCAGAGGCCATTGATCAAATGATGCAAATACCTAGAACCGAACCCACCTCCCCTTTCAACCTTGAAATCCTAACAAAGTTGTACCAAAACCTGTCTTTTCCCCAAAGAGCCCAGATTTTTGAGCTTTTCCTTCCAAAGGATGATCAACTCCCCAAGAAAAATCCCTTGTACCATTCCTCCCTATTCTCAGAAAAGGGCAACCAAGTTATTTCATCGCTCTGTTGTCTGCTTGGCTATTTCTCAGATGAATGGGTGGATGAACCTATATTGGGTTTCCTATCCATTTTCTCCGCCGAGGAAAAGGCCATTATCCAGTTCGACTACAACACTTTCCTGGCAGGGAACATCCACGAAAAACTTTCGAAGTTCACCATAGAGGGCATGTTCCGGTATTCTTCGATATTGACTTACATGTTCACCTTCTTTCAAGCATAAAGGTTCTCTTTCCTGATGCAAAAAATGGACAAGAACAACAAACCACAGGCTGTAACATCATGGACTTCACTACTCAGAAGGAACTCCATAGAGTTCAGTTTCAAATAGTTCATTGAGTAGTTTTACCATCCAGTGGTGAGCATGCTTAGTGGTAGACCAGAGCCAAGAATAAATGAGGAGATCCATAGAATCTTACACCTCTAAGACCTCGCAAAGACAGGAGATTGGTACTTGTACCAAAATCACACAGAAATCAGAGTATACGGGTGTGAGTTAGCTCCATACAAACTGCCCAAGTATTTTCCTATGAGGATATTTGCCCTGGAGTATATAAGACAAATGATAAATTCAGATGATATACACTTTGTGTCTCTGAAGAAGAAACAACAGCCGAGGATTAAGGGGCAGATAGGATCTTTTATCTGAAACAGTCGAGCGGCCGGGGGGGAGGCAGATAAGCTATTGAGGGAAATGAAGTTCGACACAAGTTTCCTATGGCACTATGTTCTGTGTGGGATCATTTTAGAGATGAGAGTGAAAAATAAAAATATCCCGTATGTCCATGCACCCAAGCCTAAAATAGAGAAGTTTCTGAATCAAACGGAGTGGGAGGCGAACACTCTGAAAGAGGTAGAATAACAATCTCCTCCAATTATTATCTCTCAAACAACCACCCCATAGGTACCAAAGGATAAAATACCCAGAAAGGATTCTTCCCCTTCTGTCACAGAAGTCTTGGCTGAGGATTTCCAGGTACACACCAAAAGGCCAAAAGCTAGTCATTTAACTGACACGACAAGTGAAAAGGAAACCCAGTCCACTACAACTACGAAAGGTGATCATTAACCTCTTGTCTCAAGCAACCAACATATCATGTCTACTTCTTCATCCAAGAATCAGACTGACACTTCACTAATAAACCAGCAAAATCAAGGGGGTGAAAAATTGAGTATTTTTGAGAAATACGACATGATCAGGAAGAAGAATCAGATACTGACCAACAACACTTATGCTCAGTTTTGGAAGCAAACATCCACGACACAACACATATTGTTATCAACTTTTGATACAGAGAAAGAAAGAATGCACATGGACTTTCTGGAGGCACAGGTGCCCGACCCTACGACGATCACTGATTACAAGATGACAACATTTGAGTTCAACACTAGATATGTACATCCAACGGATCAGATGGATCTACATAGGCAAACTGGAGAAATGGTGTTCTCTACATTGGCTAATGCTTCTGCTACTGCTGCTAAATTACAGGTTACTCTGAACAATTTTCAGACCCAATTAAAGTTGGAGAAGATATTATCTTTTGTAGAATTAAATCCTTAGAAGAATTGGTGCTCAAGATCGGGTATGATCCCTCAAATATGAAATTAGTTGAGGAGATTCTCAAGAAAAAGAATGTTGAGATAACATATCTGAGAAAGCAACTAAAACTACCACCTACAGAAAATTCACAGGCAAAAGAGATAGCTGAGACAAAAGGTGAAAAGGATGAGATGCTCAAGTTGATCATGGAGTAGAATGCATAGTTAAGAGAGATGGAAGCAGAGTTGGAGAGATTGGTAAAGGAGAAGGAACATGCAACACCTATGGAAGTCATTCCATTGAGTGCAGTTCCCCTCATAGGAGTTAGCACAACAACTGTAGCAATGACCACCACAACAGAAATCCCATCAGCCACCCCACTAACAGCTCAGGAAAAAAACTGTGGAGCTAGCAAAATCCATGGAGGAGATGAAATTACAAGGAACAGAAATCAACAGACTGAAAAAGGAAGTTGAGAGCCTCTAGGAGCTCAAGTCTTCTTACCAGACAAGCTACACTATGGAGAAGCAAACATCAGAAAAGCTCAAGCAGGAATTGCAGCAGCTACAAAAACAAACAGTGGCAGGCAAGACACTTGCCGAAGCAAAGGAGAATATTTGGATGGATATCTCCAAATCCATAAATGAAATCTGGCCTATGGTGCAAATCATGTTTGAGAAAAATGAACTGGTGTTAAGGAGCAGGCAGGCTATTGAAAAAATAAAAGGAGAGTTAGGAGAAATGCCCACTGAAGCCAATGAAATCATTAGATTCTTGAACTCGAAGACTGGAGAAGAACTAGAAGACCTGAAGATCGAAGATAGGACATAAACCATCCTCGAAGTCAAGAGGGTTCTGACCAAAAGAGGACTGATGTTGTAGTTGGAAGAAAAAGTCCAGAACATGGATATTGGAGTTCAAAGGTTCTTCAACAAGATCGAGACTTTGCAGAAGAAATATCTCCCTAGTTTACTGGTCCTAAATGATAAGTTGATGACTCTTCCTGATTACAAACAGAAGATGGCCACAGTGGCCAAAGACAATTCCAAGTTTTCGGGAATATAGGGTAGTATAACAGGCAAGGCATTCTTAGAAACTTTGAAGCCAGACCTCAGCATACAACACAAGATCAAGTATATTTTCATCATCAAACTGACATTTTCCAAGTACACAAAAGTGGATGAAATATACCAGAGACTACTCAAAGTCACCATTCCCAATCAGCCAAGATGGTAAGAGCAGTGCAATTTGATCGAGTAGGAAATGAGGTGTGCAAGTTGAGTCAACAAGCAGATTATTCAAAGTCATGTGGGTGACTCACCAATGGCCTTCCCCATAATCAACATGAGGAATTCGACACATCATCGACAATTCCTAAATTTTTGTATCTTGTTAGCTAGTTAGTTAGATTTAGAATTTGCCACATCCTAATCATTAATGACAAGGTCGTTTGTAATTTTGATTATAAATACTTCAAACTTTGAAGTACTGAGGGTTGATTTTTACGCCCTAGCAAGTTGTAAGCACTGTAATTTTATCAAGAGATCTTCCAATAAAATAAAGAGATGTTTCAAAGTATTCCTATGTGTCATCTGTTGGTGAAGTTTTCTATTCTCAGTTGAATGTGTATCTCTCTTAGTTATCATCTTGTTTTCTAACCTGATCATTTAAAAGGAGTTAAAGTTGCAAAATTTGCCTTTGCGTACTCTGTTCCTAACTTTTAAAGATCTAAGTGTTTTTCTTCTTATGTTGTAGTCAAGGAATTCTTAAATGCTTCTTGGTTATAATTAATCAATCTCGCCTTTTTCTGCTGTCCATCATTTTATTTCTAAAGAATCCAATAGTTTCATTATCCTACCCTGTGAAAAGAATCTTTACATCTGTTCTTTGATCTCGACCTTTATAAAACATACCCCATAGCCCAATGAATGTGGAAAAGCTTTCATCCATTTTATAAAAACAAACGACTTGGTCCTACATATTTTAACTAGCCTAATATCTGAATTTAAAACAAAGTTAAATATTACAGAGAGATCCCTCTCTGAAACTGGCAGGGCTAGATCCTAGTTTCGAAGTGGTTGGATAAAGTTACCTCCGGTAAGTTTCTTCTGCTTTCCAACAACCTCTAGGAATTTACAGAGTGATAACATTGTGGAAAAATTTGGGGACATAACTATCTTTTAGTTTTGCATATCATCCACAAACAAATGGATAGACCGACGTGGTGAATAGAAGCCTATGAGATTTGCTGAGGAGTTTGGTCACTGAACATCATAGTCAATGGGATCAGATTCTAGCACAAGCCGAATTTGCGTATAATGACTCAGTGAATAGAAGCACCAGGAAGAGTCCATTTCAAATAGTTTATGGAATGAATCCGAGAGGAGTATCGAAGTTAAGAAATCTGAAGCAGAATGAGTTTAGAAGCGCAAAAGCCGAAGATTTCATTGCAGAGATGTAAGAACTTCACAATGAGCTCAATTAGTAGTTGAAGAAAAGCAACAGTGAATACAAGCACATAGCTGATCAACATAGGAGAAGGCTTGAATTTGAAGTTGGAGATCAAGGTATAGCACATATGAGGAAGGAAAGATTCCTGAGGGGAACATATAATAAGATGAAATTGAAGAAGATAGGGCCATGTAAAATCTTGAGGAGGTTTGGTGAAAATTCTTATGAGTTAAAGTTGCTAGAAGATGTGGGTATATCACCCATATTCAATATTGAAGACATTTATCCATACAGGGAAGATGGATTTGGAAGGTCTGAAGATCAAAGAAAGATCCAGTGGGAGAAACATATGCCTGTAGCAGAGAAGCCATAGATGGAAAAGATCATAGATAGACAAGTTGGTAAAAAGACTAGAAGGAAAACATACTTTGAATACTTGGTGAGGTGGAAAGGACGACCAACAGAAGATGCCAGTTGGGTTGGTGAAGCAGAGATCCATAAGCATGGAAGATCGGTGTAGGAGCTCATGGATAGGAGTCCATGAATTTTTCAGACAAGGGAGTATGATGTAGGAGCATCGCCAACAAAGCACAAGCGTGGAAGATAGTTGGGCGCACGAACGCACATTTTGAAATATTTTGAATTTCAAATGATCATTGTATTAATGTGATATCTAACAAAGATTTTAAGCCATGAATGTCTTACATGATCGGAGGCTGAACCATTACGTAAGGTTGATGGGGGAATGCATTTTTCTTTAATGAATCGGATCAGAGTAAAGATTTGGAGCTTGCATTCTTATTTGCCTGTCTCGATATTTATTGTAATAAGTGATAAGTAGTTGGTAGAATTCAATTTCATTAAGATAGCATAGATTAGTTGGAGGGAAGAACTCGAGAGAGTCTCTTTGTATAAATCTTTATAATATTGTCTAGTAGTTGTTGTTGTTACGACTGAATCTAGTGTGTAGATTTCCCTTGTAAGCTAACAGCAGGGAGGTGCATAGAAAAGTTGTATGAATGTATGTAAGTTTGAGTTTGATGAATATAAAAGAGATATATTGTCCCAAATGTGTGTTGAATATATGTCTATCTGAATGAATGGTAGATTTTCTGTTATTTTTTAGTTCTCTGTTATTTCTATTCTTGAAACTATGACTGCATTTGCTTCATTGAATGTATGAGTCATTATGAGGAGTAGATAAGTTTCAATTGGTTCTCTTTACTGAGCAAGTGCAAGGTGTGCATAGTGTCCGCAAGCAGTGTGTGACCGAGTTTGTTTTGACTCGAAATCTTAGAAGAGATAAGGGAGCTTATATGTATTCAAGGAGTGCATCGACGTCTGCAAGGAGTGCGTGACATAGTTTTTAGAATCGAAATCTCAGGAAGGATAGCGTGATTCAATCACAACACATAAAAGTGGTTGGAGAATAGTCGCAAGGAGTGTGAAGTCATCCACAAACGTTGAAGCGTGGAGAGATATCTATTGCAAGGTGTGCACAGATCGAATTCTCGACTAAGTGTTGAAGTGATTGTTTAGAGGGACAAGGAAAAAAAATCGAAGAAGGAAAGATTAGGAGAGGGAGTGGCGAAAATCTTCAAGGAAAGGAGCCCTTGAATTTCTCATCAAAGCCAATGGGCAAGATTCGTCCTCAGAGGGAGATGGACGATCCTAGACCATCGGATCCGGTGAAGTTGCAAGGAGGAGAACCATGAAGTATTTCGGTACTTCAGAGGTTCGACAAGTTGAAAACTTGACGAAGACCGAGTTGTGAAGTTCAAAGTTGCGATTCAATTCTGACCATTGATCGTATGAGAGCACGTGGCAACGAGATTCAAGAATTCAGAAATCAGGAGACTAGAGGTTGTGAGTGAAAGGCCTAGAGTTTCACGAGGTCACAAAGTTCAAACCATTGTGGGGCTGATGAATCTGAGGAGATGCGTGGCTGATAGTCATTTTGATCCTTATTGTAATATTCTCTGAATCTAAATGAAACACAAATGCAAAAGTCTTGAAATTTTTATGAAAAAGATTCTAATGGTGGTGGTTTGAAGTTCGTACTCTTATCTTTGTATGTACTTCGTGTGTGCTTAATTTCATATTCATTTTATTTTGTTTAAATTGGATAATTAAAGGGTCTATAATTCATCTAATGGTGCTTTAGACTCAAGTGATTTAACTTTGTTTCTCTTCTTAACTAGGTCAGAATTCATCTTTCATGGTGGATTATGTTATATGTTTGTTTTCCTCTTCCACCCTAAACAACCAAACTCAAAACTAAAAGTTCATCACCTAATTTAGCCTTTGTTCCTCTGGAAAGTTCTACCTACCAGTCATTTTTTTCATTCGTTTTCAGGGGTTGACTCCATTGCCCAAAAGATTCCTCTCCTCCTTGCCAACAAAACTCTATAAAATCCCTTCAAAACATTAAAACCTAGCCATTGACCTACCAAGAAAATTTATCTATTAGAGATTAAGTGACAAGAGAGCCCTCTCTGAACTAAGTAGGCTAGTATCCAGTTCTAAAGTGGTTTGTGGTTACCTTTGTAGATTGGTTTTTCATCCCAACACTTTACTCAGTGCTAACATATCTTATCCCACTAAGTCAAACCAATTAGGTTGCTATATGACCACATCACTTCGACGAAGAAAGGCTTTCCATCCAGTATTAGAGCGGGCAGGGAGGGAACTGTTTTTGCGTATATAGATGTGAATCAATAGATTCTAGTGCATGCACAAAACTGGTTCAATGAAAGGTGGGACCCAATGAACTAGTTTGGTCCTCAACACAGGATATCCCAATCAGATCTTACCTCAACATGCATGCATAAGGTCAGGGTCTGAAATTTCCCTGTTCAGATCCATCCAGGTAATATTCTTTCATCCCAATCCTGCATGTGGTGAAGATGGGTGGCTCTCTCTGATAAGTGGGGTGAGGAGATGGCTCATCTAACAATGGAAGGTGAGGAGAATGAAAATTTCAATTTTTATGTGAGCTGACGCAAACCAAAAGAAAACAGACAGTGAAATTATCCCAAATAGAATATCTCTTCATTTACTCTTTAGGCATAGCCCTTGAAAGGAGGGAAATTCGTAGGGATATCTATCTATACAGTGAAGTATGCAGGCAAGCCATGGAAAATAAATCATGCTCATTAATGAAGTAATTGGCTTGTCTTTTAAAAGAGGGAAAATGAAAGGCATTTGTACCCTTTCTTTTGGTGGTTCTCTTACTTATAGATAGGAAAAATCCTCATTTATTATGGTCGATCGGTTCAAAAAATGACATATATAACTAGGTGATCTTCTTTCCTATTAACTTAGGGACTCTCTCATTATTTATTTTCCAACTCCCTCCACCAAACCAAATGGCCCTTCCTTCTTGACTAGACCCACTCTTGAATGAACACCCCCAGGAAATCAAAGTGACCTTACCAACTATCTTTCAACATTTGTGATTGATGGAGTGAGATGGATGAAGAACTTATTGACTAGCCTCCTCCTTTTAAGTCTCTCTCTCCATTCTCTTATTCTTTCTGCCCATCCTTACTCCTAGCAAGTACTCTCTCCCCCCCCCCAAAGCCTATTTCCTTCTTCTTTGATTTCTCTCTCACTTTCGTCCCACCTGCATGAACAAAAGAAGAGGTCTGATTGGGCCTTAACCTCAAGCGAGGTCCTATGCCTATTGAAAAAGAAGATCCTACCTTCCAGAAGGTTCTGAAAGAAAGAATGGGCAATAGAATAAGATTTCTTCCCTCAAAATAAGATCTAGCTCAGGTAATACTAGGTCTTGGGTTCAATTTTGTAAGTCAAATGCAATTTTTTTGAATTAGGTTCGCTTCTAAGTGAGAAAGGACAAATACAAGGCAAGGGAATAGATTCATTGTCATGAAATAGGTTGTTGGATTAGATGGATAATGGATGGATTCAATGGCATTCCCTTAAAAAAGCGGATGGGGTGAGTAACTATTTCATGTGTTGGGGTTGGATAGAGAGTAATGACTTCCCGAAGAGTATTGAATTCCCGATTGGATATAGAGAGGAATGACAAGCTTCTCGATTGTAGTTATGAGGGGAAATAGGTAAGTAGTGAGTTGTTGGAGTTACTTCATACACACATAGGATTTCTTTTTCCTAAGGTTTTTCCTATGTTTATTAGTCATTATCCAATCTCCAATATTTTAGGAAGAATATTCTTCTAGGGAAAATATTCTCTTTAGTTCACACTTCAATTTGATCAGTTAAGTGGAGTCTAGATACCACATTGGTATTATCACCATGCAACATTGGGATCATCACCAGCTAATGCGCATTGTCCTTGGGATCATTGCCAGACTAGCACATTACTCACGATTCCCTGATCTCCTCCTCACTTCACTCTGTTTCAGTCAGTTAACTGAATATTGATAGACTAGTTAACTCATCTAGGTGGAAGTTCACTCCCGTAACTGCTCGAGAGACTAGACAAGGTGGAAGTTTACTCTTGTAACTACTGGTGTGTGTCCAGATCACACTAGACTACCACTATGGCACATTGTCTTCTCCTCCAGTGCACATTGGTTGAGTCATAAATAGTATATCTTGCGTAAATTATCATTCATTCATTTGGTTAATGATAATTCTTCCATTCTTTCTCTCATGCTTCTCTTTTCTTCTATTTTCTCTACAACTGTGTATGTCAGTTCCCAGCTAGATCTATTCTGTGCTGGTTCAACACATTTACATGGCATGAGATTTGATGGACTGCTAGGGAAAATACACACTAAATTATTTTTGCAGGTATCGAAGATTGAAGGCAACAGAAAAACGGTTTTTTCAAAAGAATTCATTCTTACACCTTACAATTTCTTTGCATGGAAGGAGAAGATGATAATGCATCTTTGAAGTAGAGGATTGTATAGGTTAACCCTGAACACAAAGGCAGAACCAACATCAACCGTAGGAAAATCCAAGTATCTAAATCGAATGGATGAAGCGTTCAAAACAATTTGCAGTCTCATTTATCTTGAACTCCTCTTTCACATATCCTCCTATAAAACCCCCAATGAAGCCTGGACCACCATAGAAGGGATTTTTGGAAAATAGGATGAGATGAGGGGACACATGCTTGAGGTAGAATTGCTCACATTGGATCCAAAAATCTTCGACAATATCCAAGATTTATTTACCAAATATAAGGATTTACTGTCTTAATTCAAGACTTGCGGGGTTGATAAATATAAGGAGGAGAAACAAATGGTTCTCACCATTCTCTCCAAACTTGGTCTAGAATACTCAGTGTTTGTATCCACATTTCATTCAGTTATATTTGCCTCTGGAGCCACCTGGAAGAGGCCCTCTATTGAGGAATTTATCGAATCTCTGACACAAGAGCAGAATAAGCTCATCAACATGGGAAAAATAAAATACCCAAAGGCACATGCACTTACTGTGAAATATGGTAGCAGTCATCAATATCATAAATCTAAAGATAAAGACAAAATGAAAGCACATGCAAATCTGAAGAAGGAAGGGTACCCAAAACCCTTCAACAATGCCTTCGGATCCAAAGGTGGAAAGGGAAGAAAAGGGGAGAAATGCACTTATTGCCATAAAGGATTCTATCTAGAATCCGCATGTATGTAGAAACATATAGATCTAATGACCCAAATACTTCAACAAAACAACCTTGGATATTGCATCCTCGAGGGTGCCAAGAAGAAGAAGCCAAAAGATTAGAATTCCAAGAAAGGCAATTATGGCCATGCCTTGATTGCCATCAACTCCTCTCCCAATGCTTGGATCGTAGATTCAGGTGCATCACACCACATGGCTTCCACAAAAGAAGTATATTATTCATTGGATTCAAGCAAAGGTCCTCCTATTCTAATGGGGGACAACTCTCTAGTCAAGGTCACCGACAAAGTAAGAATTGAACTCACAAACGAAAGCTTCGAGAATGTGCTTTAGGTTCCCAAGCTTTCCATCAATCTTCTCTTCATGTATCAGATGAATAAATCCGACACCGGAAAGGGATTCATATTCACACCTGATGTTGTGTATATATATGACATGCAAACCAATTCCAGGGTTTCTACCAGTGAGGTAAATCATCAATCTAGACTTTACACATTTTTTGAATTTATTGAACCAGATTCTGCATTATTGCTTACCCATGCTAGTGAAAGTAGTAGGATATGGCACGAAAGGTTCAGGCATATAAATTTTATATATATGCAACAACTTAGCAAGTAAGGAATGGTTGATGGTCTACATGACATCCACTTCTCCAAAGGAATTTGTGAGGGATGTGTTCTTGGAAAACACCCTCAAGAGAAATTCGACAAAGGAAAGACTCAGAGGGCTTCCTCTCCTTTAGATCTGATCCATAGTGACCTCATGGGCCCTTTTCCACATCCATCAATCAAAAAAGCAAGGTACATGCTCATATTTGTTGATGATTTCTCATGTTTCACATGGATTTTCTTTCTTAGGCAAAAACCAGAGGTCTTTCAACACCTTAAATATTTCAAAGCCCTTGTTGAGACACATTCAAGAAGGAAAATCAAAGTCCTTCGAACACATAACATGTGAGAGTATGCCAACCATGAGATACAAAATATTTTTCATGAGGAAAATATTCAGTTGCAGCACATGGTTCCCTATACTCCGCAACAAAACAAAGTTGTTGAGCAGAAAAATAGATCTTTAAAAGAGATGGCATCTCACATGCTACATGCAAAGTCACTTCCACAGAGATTATGGGTTGAAGGACTTGATTGTACAACCTACATACAAACAAAATATTCCCATAGATTTGTCAAGGATAAGACCCCTTACAAGGCTTGGAGTGGCCTCAAACCGAAAGTGACCCACTTCTACATTTTTAGTTCACGTTCATGGGCCAGGATTCCCTCTAAGAAGAGGAAGGTACTTGATCCACAGAGCACATAGTATATCTTTGTTGGTTACACCGACGATGTGAAGGGATGCAAACTCATTGATAATTCTTCATACCAACTCATCATTGAGCATAGTGTCCAATTCGAGGAAAGTGTCTCACATGTACCTCAACAACCGCATGCAGACACCTCTGTTCTTCCACCTTGTTAGCACCATGATTTTCATAGCTAGAGTTAGAGGTTTGTCCAAAGTTTTCAAACATGACCTTGGGAAAATCAAGGCATTCTTAGATGAGTCATAGGTTAGGGTGAATAACATGTCAAAAGGTATTATGGTTCATCATCACCTTTCATGAGGTTAGAGAAGGAACAATCACGACACTCCATGTAATTGGTATCATTGCAAACTTCAAAAGCATACTCATTGTGCAAGTTTGTTGCACAAAGGATTTTGCTGCTTTCATTTGCTGCACGTTGTGCAAAGGATTTCATCGCACAAAGGATGTTGTGTTGCATAGGATGCTGTTGCACATAGGATGTTGTTGCATAGAGGATTTCATCGTGCTTAGGATGCTGTCGTGCAAATGATGTTGTTGCGCAGAGGATGCTGTCGCACATAGGATGTTGTTGCACATAGGATGTTACCACACCAAGGATGTTGTCGCACAGAGGATGTTGTCATGCAGAGGATTTTGTTACGCATAGTATGTTATCGCGTAGAGGATTTCATTGCATAGAGGATGTTGTCACGCAGAGGCTATAGGGCACACTGCGTAAATGGCTGGTTTAGTGGTCAACTTTAAGTTCACTTTTTGACCAACTGGAGAGAAATTTTGAAAATCCCCGAGAGGTTTTTGTCAAGGAAAAACCAAATAATAAAAACCTCTCTCATATTTGAAAAATGTGTCACGGATTGGGAGATTCAAAGGAATCTTTGAGCCCTATTTTTGAGTTTTCATGATTTCCTGTTTGAGACATGTTTTTGCGACACGTAAACTAGCCAGTTGGAGATGAAATTCAAGAAAATGAGAGAGGTTTTTCTTTATAACAAGATTACCTTAAAAAAACATTATTATATTTTACACATATGTTACAGTTTGAGAATGAAAAGTGGCATTTTGAAGCCTATTTTTTCAAAATTTCGCCTCCTGAAAAGCAGAAAATTAGTTAAAACGTGTCATTTTTTGTTTTTAACTGTTTCTATTTTGGGAAAGGGGTTGGAGTTTGAAATAGTGAGCTAGAAAGGACCTATTGTGCTATATATTACATGGTACACGAGTAGATAAGGGTGGGACCCTTGGGAGATTGGACTATGTATCTTTTTGCTGAATATATTTATGAGCTAAATGCACAAGTACCGTGCTTCATGAAGCAGAGATTCATTACAGTGTTGCTTTAAGTATGTCTTTTGTTTGTAATACTCATCTCCATAATTGTTTGTTCTTTCCAATATTTAGCTGAGATTAAATGTTTGGAATTCATCCATCTTCGATGCTCCATTCATATGGTAAATAGTTGTTATGTGTTTAAAGATTGCGGGTTCAGAATTCATCCATGCTTGATGCTCTGCTCATAGTAGTCTATCTTTTTGTATTTCATCTAAAGTTACATTGAGAACTCATCCTTTGCTAGATGCTCTCAGTGTGATGGTCTACCCCTTTCTCTTTTCTTATTTTGTCCAAAATATTGCATGTTGTTGAAGAATAACACTTACTTTGCCTTTGTTCTCTGTGAGTACACCACCAGTCATTAGCTCAATATTTTAATTTCAGAACTTGACTCCATTTCCCAATGGTACCCTTTTCCTTGTTTGTCCTACCAACCCTTTTAAAACAAAAAAACACCCGTCCTATCACAGAATCTGACCTCTGTGCCTTTATTGATGAAACCCTTGAGTTATTACCAGTCATTAGACATCTGAGAGAGCCCTCTTTGGTTGTATAGGTCAGAATACAATCTAAAGTTGGTTGAAACAGTTACCTTGGGGTTTTCTTTGATACAACCCAAAGGAATTTCCATGTGCTAACATTTTGGCGTCGTTGCCGGGCACGATTGCTATTATTTTCCTCAGGAAGAACAACATTGTTTTATTTCTAAGGTCTGAGAGCAACAAACACTTAGGCACATATTGGCTGTATTTCTACTCTGGCGATTCGACACATGAAAAAATCAGTTTGAAGGTGATTCCAGTGGCATAAGAATCCAGAGCTAAAGTTTTCATGGCGACTTCATTATTCAAGGAGCTTGAGGTATGAAGAGTTGCTTGGCTTCAAAATGGGAAGCTTGGCTTTCGATCTGAGTACTTCATCAAACAAAACAACAACGTTGGTGGCAAACCTCGTTTCTCTTCAAAATTTTAGATATTGGATTGATATGTCTCCTAAGCATTATTGGTATGGAGATATTCCTTCTTCATTATTATCTTATTTGGATTCTTGTCATATCTTTAGTGAAGGAGATAAATTAGAATGTTTATAGAATCTTATTATGGAATTTGAGATAGAACAAGAAACACAAAGGATATCCCAAAATTCATCTCCTTTTGAAGAATTTTTTGGCCAACAACAAGAACAATATGAATTAAAGACAGATGAAGCACTATTAAGTCATTCAGAGTAGTATAAAAGAGGGTATGAGGCTGCAATGGCTCACTGTTACAAACATTATGATCTCAGGCCTGAGGTTTGTAGTCCAAGGTTCATCCTGCCAATAGAAAATGAATCTTCAGTCAGTAAACAATCTTCATGTTGAAATAAATATGTTGTTCAAATTTTTTTTTATGACATAGACAATGTGAACAGTCAGAAAGAACCATTTAAAGATGATCTCATTGTTGGTCATAAATAAGTGGTAGTTGTTTCTGCTCTCAAGTATCATTTTTCAGCTCTGCTGAAATATTAAATCAAAATGAGATATGTAATGTTTGAACATAAGGATAGTTTCAAATGGTGGAATGATTTGTCATATTTCAGTTTTGACTTTATGACTAGAGGAGTTGAAAGCAAGCTGCAGTCAAGAAACCATTTTCTTGAATGGCTTCATTAGAAATATGAGATTACTTGATTTGGAATTTGTGCTTAGTAAAGTAGAGTAGGTAGGAGTATGAATAATCTTGGTTCTACGAGCATTTCTTTCAACAATCTACAGTTTTCATTTTCAACTTAGTTTCCAGATTTTAGTTTGGAGCATATACAGTTTTAGGTTTTCAACGGATATAGGTAACATGTCAGAGCATAGTTTTCAATGGTTTGGGAGAAGCCCAATGGATATGAACATGTTCTACGAGTTCTTTGCTACCTCACTAGGAGGATAGAATCCCCATTGGAGCTAGTTGTTAGCACCATGATTTTCATATCTAGAGTTAGAGGTTTGTCCAAAGTTTTCAAAGTCATGACATGATCTTGGGAAAATCAAGGCATTCCTAGATGAGTCATAGGTTAGGGTGAATATCATGTCAAAAGGTATTATGGTTCATCATCACCTTTCATGAGGTTAGAGAAGGAACAATCACGACACTCCATGTCATTGGTATCATTGCAAACTTCAAAAACATACTCATTGTGCAAGTTTGTTGCGCAAAGGATTTTGTTGCTTTCATTTTTTGCGCACTGCATAGAGGATTTCCTCACATAGAGGATGCTGTCATGCATAGGATGCTGCTGCACATAGGATGCTGTCGCGTAGAGGATTTCATTGCCCAAAGGATGTTGTCACGCATAGGATGTTGTCGTGTAGAGGATGCTGCCGCGCATAGGATTTTGTCGCGCAAAGGATGTTGTTGCACAGAGGATGTTGTCGCGCATAGGATTTTGTTGCATAGAGGATGTTGTCGAGCAGAGGATGTTGTCACGCAGAGGATGTTGTCGCATAGAGGATGTTGTCGCGCAAAGGATGCTGTCGCACAGAGGATGATGTCGCGCAGAGGATGTTTTCGCGTATAGAATGTTGTCGTGCATAGGATGATGTTGCACAAAGGATTTCATTGTGTAGAGGATGTTTTCGCACAGAGCATTTTCCTGCACACAAGCTACAAGGCGCGTTGTGTAAATATCATTGGTTTAGTGGTCAACTTCAATATCACGTTTTGAACAACTAGAGAGTAATTTTGAAAATCGTCGAGAGATTTTGTCGAGGACAAACGAAATAATAAAAACCTCTCTCGGATTTGTAAAAGGTGTCACATATTGGGAGATTCGAAGGAATATTTGAGCCCTATTTTTTAGTTTTCATGATTTCCTGTTTGAGACATGTTATGTGTTTAAATACTTGTTATGTGTTTAAAGATTGCGGGTTCAGNATATTTCATCTAAAGCTACATTGAGAATCATCCTTTGCTAGATGCTCTCAGTGTGATGGGATGCCCCTTTCTCTTTTCTGCTTCCATCCAAAATATTGCCTGTTTCTGAAGAATAACACTTCACCCTTGTTCTCTGTGAGTACACCACCAATCATTAGCTCAATATTTTAATTTCAGAACTTGACTCCATTTCCCAATGGTACCCTTTTCCTTGTTTGTCCTACCAACCCTTTTAAAACAAAAACAAACCCGTCCTATCTCATAATATGACCTCTGTGACTTTATTGATGAAACCCTTGAGTTATTACCAATCATTAGACATATGAGAGAGCCCTCTCTGGTTGTATAGGTTAGAATAAAATCTAAAGTTGGTTGAAATAGTTACCTTGGGGTTTTCTTTGATACAACCCAAAGAAATTCTTGAGTGCTAACACACCTATCAGAGATGATGAGCATGCACATACCGACTCTTCTTCAGATGGGAGTTTTGATTTAGAGGATTCAAATGATCTGGATAGAGATTTAGTACAGTTAGATGCAGAGTTAGTGCATCCAGATGTAGATGTAGAGCCAGAGCCAAGGCCCAAGTGGGCCCAAACTACTCTTCGGGATGCAAGGGATCTTGTTGGGGATCCAACTAATACTAGGAGGAATCGATCTGATTTCGAGGAGCCTCCTCTTGCAATCACTTCCACTGAACCGATGCCACCTAGACATCTTTTCTTGGTTTAGTCTTCGTATCCACAATCTTATGGTGAGGTTGCTTGAAATCCATTTTGGGATTACGCCATGCAAGAAGAGTACAAATATCTCCTTGAGAATTGGACTTGGGATCTAGTTCCCCTTCCTTTAGGAAGGAAACTTGTCAGATGTAGATGGATCTACAGGACCAAGAGCACATAATATGGACAGATTAGCAGATACAAATCCAGGCTAGTTGCCAAAGGCTTTCAGCAAGTGCATGTCATTGACTATGATGAGACCTTCGCTCTAGTAGCGAAGATGGATTCCATACATTTGGCACTTTCCATTGCGCCAACCAAGGGATGGGAAGTCCATCAGATGGACATGTAGAATGCATTTCTCCACGACGATCTCTCCTAGGAGATCTATATGGAGCATCCCTAGGGATTTATGCAAGATTCATCTTTGGTCTGTCGACTGAAGAAGTCTCGTTATAGCCTCAAGCAGGCTCCGAGGACATGGTATGCCAAGATGGACTCCTACCTGTTGTCACAGAACTTTGTACATTGTAAGTCAGACCCGAATGTTTACATGCTTAGGACGGATGATTCACTTCTACTCCTAGTTCTGTATGTTGATGATTTGCTGATCATCAGTTGCTTGACTTCAACAATTGCTGCAGTCAAGAGGATTCTACATGATAGGTTCTTGATGACGGACATGGGTGCACTATAGTTCTTCCTTGGACCCAAGATCAGTCAGGATGCATCAGGCATCAAACTGTCTCAGGCCAAGTATGCACGATATATCCTTGAGAGATTTCACATGACAGACTGCAAGTCTGCCCCGACTCCTTTCCTATCAAGAGTCAGACTTGAGGATGGCGGGGACACTCCACTGGTTGAGAACACATTGTACAAACAACTAGTGGGGATCTTGTATCTCACACATTCCAAACCATACCTCTTCTATGCAATTGGAGCAGTCTTTAGGTTCATGCAGAAGACACATGAGCTACATTGGAAGGCTCCAAAGCATATCCTTCGATACATGTAGGGCACCATCACCTTTTGGATTCACCATTCATCAGACTTTACATTGGATCTCATCAGGTTCACTGATTCTAACTGGGCTGGTGATAGCATTGATCGCAAGTCCACATCTGGTTACTCACTCAGTCTTGGTTCCATGCCTATCTATTGGTCGAGCAAGAAGTAGGTTGTTATTTCTCTATATTCAACCGAGGCAGATTACAGAGGGCTAGTTAACATAACCATTCAGGCTATGTGGCTACAACATTTTCTCACTGAGTTGGGAATTCAGTTTCATCGGTCGATCGTCATCTGGTGTGACAACCAAAGAACTCCGAAGTTTTGGAGAGATCCAGTTTAGAGGTAGCGGATGAAGCACATCAAGATTCACGTGCACTACATTTGGGACTTAGTACATGAGGGGATGATTGACCTACAGTTTTGTCCTTCAACAGAACAAATTGCAGACATCTTCACCAAGACCTTCACTGAGCAGAAGTTCCATTCTCTGCGTAGTCGTCTTGGAGTGAAGGACATAGTTTCCTAGCAACTGTCAGTNTATTTCAGTGTATAATTTTGTATTTGGGTACCTAAAATGGCCTCGTTGTCGAGATCCATTCTTTATTTTCACCATAGTGATGTTCAGGGGGGGGTGTTGGTGTTTCTTCACACACACCTAGGATTTATTTTTCCTAAGGTTTTTTCTATGTTTATTAGCCATTATTCAGTCTCCTATATTTTAGAAAGAATATTCCTCTTGGGAGAATATTCTCTTCATTTCACACTTCAGTTTGATCAGTTTAGTGGAGCCTAGATGCCACATTGGTATTATCACCATGCAACATTGGGATCATCACCAACTAATGCGCATTGTCCTTAGTATCATCACCAAACTAGCACATTACTCATGATTCCTCGATCTCCTCCTCACTTCACTCTATTATAGTTAGTTAACTGAAGACTAATAGACTAGTTAACTTAGCTAGGTCACAGTTCACTCCCGTAATTGCTCGAGAGACTAGACTAGGTGGGAGTTTACCCCCATAACTGCTGGTGTGTGTCCAGATCACTCTATACCACACTATAATGAGAATTCTTCCATTCTTTCTCTCTTGCTTCTCTTTTCTTCTATTTTCTTTGCAACTGTGTATGTCAAATTCCAGCTAGTTATATTTTGTGTAGGTTCAACACATTTACATGAGTGATAGGCGGGTTCAAGTCCCAAGTAGTGAAATTTTTCTTCAAAGAGAGATAATTTCATTTGAGTCTCCTTGCTATCGATGGAGTTGGTGGTAGGAGTTTGGGAAGGTGAATACTGTATGGTAAATTAGTCGAGTGCCAAAATAAGAATCAATCTACAATTCAAGAATAAGAATCAATGTTCACTTCTCATTGCTCTACGTCCACATAGTTTCAGTTCCATGTAAAGAATAAGATTCACTATGTAGTTCAAGTGGATAGATAGAGTAATGGATTCTTTCCTAGTAGAATTAATGGATCGATTCTATTGAGGGATAGGCATTAGGTAGGAGATAAAGGGAGGAAGGTGAGGGTAGATCGTATAGTAAATTGGTCGAGTTCCATTCCTTGTCGTTGGGGGTAAACACACTAGTTACATTCCTTGCCACAATAGTGCCAATGAATGCCGCATTAGTTCCCACTACGCCACCCAAGAGGAAGCCTAACATACCCCACCACACCTTCCTTGCCCTCCTTTGTCGAGAAAGTAATTCTTCCTTTCCCTCCTCACCCTTATGGGTGAGAAATAAATAACCTTTTTTGGGAAAGAAATTCTTCCTTTCCCTCCTCACCCTTATGGGTGAGCAATAAATAACATTTTTCGAGCAAGCAATTATTCCTTTCCCACCCAATGATTAAGAAGAAATACAAATGAGGAGAGATGCCATGAAAGAGAACCTAGAGTATTGCTAGTTAGGTGGGACAATAGGAGAGCAATTATGGAGGATAAATGCTGTGAGAGAGAACTCTAATGAGGTGCTATGACGATGAAGAAGCAATTATCAAATAGTAATAGAGGGAGATTGGCATTATGAAGGTGTTATAGCGTTATTAACCCCCTAACCATTGGGACATCATATCCTAGATGTCACCTACCCAATTCACCCATTTTCATCATCTTCCCACAAAATTTCTAGCCTAATCTCCCTTCGGTCACCCTTGTCCTTCCTCAAGCCTACGATTGAAGGGGTTGTTCTCCCTTTCTAGACTGCCAAGTCGCTTTGTCTGTGTGCTTAGGTCACACCTGAGCCTAGAAACTCCCTTTTTTGGAATTGGTTGCGATGGATGAGACCTTACTCTAATTTCTCGGGGTTTAGTCTCGAGAAGACATCCATTATAATAATGAAGATCTTATCCTATTAATCATATGGCCTTATATCTAAAGCCCTATAAGAAACAATCCATTTCCATGGGAAAGGGGAGAAAGAAGGAGCAAAGTTACTCTAGCGTTTTGGTCGCAAGGCTTGGGCAAAGAGCTTGTAATGTTGCTTACTTGATTAATAGAAGATATGATGGATGTTTCCCTCTAAACGATTGTTCATGTAAATTTGTGTGTTCATTGGTAGAGAATTGATATATTTGTAGAATATGACATATTATCAAGTTTAGAAGCATCCTTTGTTCGTATCTTTATCCCTGTCTTAGGTATATGAAGAACCTAAGGGAGCTCAGCTCTTGCAGGGTATAAAATCCCTACAACAGATTGGTGACCATATTGGGGAGATTGCCTCTCATGTGCTTTTCTTCCTTCTTACATGTTTTCTTTCATAGATCTTTACCCATTAAAATGTCATGATCTAATTGCCAGACTTTGTTGTGCCCTTTCCTGAGTTTAGTTGAAGAAACCACTATCTTGGATTTGATAGATCTTATCCCATATCTAACTTTTTCTTTGTTCTCTGTGTTGGTCGCAACTTCCCTATCCAAACAGAGCAACCAAAGACTTTGTGGTCGCGATTTCCTGCCTTTGTAGCAACAACCATACTCTCCGGTTGCATTGTTTCTATTGCTAGGTCGTGACCTGGTCGCATTGTCTCCCTCTCCAGAGAGAGACAAACCCCTTAAACCTACTTTTGTAAAAAGATATCCTTCAAAAACGCAGCCAAACCCTTTCAAACTGGTTTCCTTCAACACTCCAAACCTGTATTAAGTCTGTCTCCTTGATTTTGTGTCATTTTGTTTGAAATTTATGAAATTTTCTTCTTTTCGTGGCCATATTATGTGATGATACGTACAAACAAGATCACCTAATTTAATCCTTTCAGTCCAATACAAGGTTATTCATAGCTGCCCGAGAAGATTTTTCTTCCAAAGTCTACCATTTCATTATACAAGTCTCTCTTTCATTAGTTTGAATGTTTGTCGTTTCCCGAATCATTTGAGAACTTTTCAAACTATTGATTAGACTTCAAATATTTTGGCGTGCTTTAAATTTTCATTCTTTGTTTTTTTTCTTCCATCTTTTGCATTTATTTCTGAACATTGTCAATTGAAATCAAAGGTTGAAGAAGATTTTATTTTTTTTCCATTTTCATGTAATTTGAAAAAATAAAAGAAACAAAACACATTTCATTTAGAGTGCTTTAAAATACCATTGAATCAATTTATGCTTGGTTGGGAATTTCGTAAATCACCCTGTGAGTTTGGTTAAAAAAATTGTCCTTTTGTCTCATTTACAAGAAAACATAGAAATCAATATGCATTAGGGTATTTTCTTCCATAAAATGAAAAAAAAAGATACTCTTCTCTCTCTCGTAAATAGGATTCATCGAAAGTAAAATTGTTCAAATTTCATCCCTTTGCATCCTTTTGGAGTCAAGTCTTTTCACATCATAAGTTTCACTTCCACACAACCTTTTGACTAAATAATATCCTTAAAAATGAACGTGTGTTAATAAAATTAACTAGACTTTTTATTTTCTAAGAACACCAACAATAGTCTAGGTATATGATATTTGGATTAAGATAAGTGAGTAAATTGTCCAAGACCACATACACAAACCATAGAATACTAAAGAGTGCTTAAGCCCAACTTTTGTATAGGCATAACCGGGAACCCCCTCTCACACAGGGGCTACACACGAGGTTGTGTACGGATGGGAAACATAGATTACCCCTCTGAGGATTAACCATACATAGTGGAACGATAGTATATTGGGGATTCTTCTTGAGAATTGACTGTTTCCATCTAGTCTCAGAACTTCATGAATTCTGAATCTGTTCGAGATCCTCTAAAGATTTTTCTGGTCTTCTTGTTCTCAATGCTCTTGAGGAATTTTGGACTTGATATCCTGCCTATACTGTCAGAATTGACTGTCAACTGTACCCGCTCAGAGGTTGAATGCGAGTTGGTAACATTAGTTTCCATAATATTTAGGGATCTTACACAAGGTAATGACGAAGGGGAGTCTTCGTTGTACCTGGATAAGACGTTGGTCAAACTCACTCGAGCTCCTTGGAGGGAAACCCATGGATAGACCGTAGGGAAGCCCAGACCAAGTTTTAAGTCTATTATGTAGGTTTCCAACGTAACTAATCCACCCACTTATCCCCGCCCCTTCTCACATGTTCCCACAATGTGGGATTTCATCACCAACTAGTGAGCTCATGGCGTGAAGTTTTGGTTTGTTTGTTTGATTTCTAGATTTTTTTTAGCGCATATTGCTTATTTTATTTAGTTGGATTTAGGATTGTCATTGTCATATCTCAATCTTGGCAGATCAAAACTTGTGTATATCTTGGAGGATTCTAGGTTTTCCTCCACTACATTATGAACTTTTACCTCCCAACTCCTCTGAAGATCACCCTTGAGAGGAATTCCATGAGGAAAACCACTCTGAAGCCGAAAGTGTTGTTAACCCTTTGCTTGAACGCCCAGAAGGAGATAAATTTCGAGAGGGCTTTGTACTCCCTGCAAATCCACCCTTGACTGACCCTTTCGGTCCCCTCCTTCTTCAGGTAAACTCTATTGGAGAACCTAAACTTGGTAATGATTACTCGCATCTACCTCTTGTACCTTGTGAAGACATCATGAGCATGGAAACCCAACAGATCCATTTATCAGAAGGTTACATCACACCACCAAGGGTTTTGGGTCCTTTGGACCCTATGAAAACCCCTAAACAACCCCACAATGTCCTCGCTAGAGTAGATACAACCATAGAATCCGCTTTCAAACTCTTGCAACAAGATCAATCACATGCTTCTTCACGCACCCCTCACCCCCCTATATCTGGTATCTCCCATATATTTCAAACTTCTTTCCCCCATTCCTGCCCCATTTACTCTACACCACAACTAGCTCAGCCGAACTTCACCACAACCCAAACATCAATAACGACATATGTATCATATGTTGTCCCCACCATTGTACTTCCACCTTGAAGAACACAACCTTCTACACTCCCCACTAGGGGGGAACCTTTCTTTACCCCATTGTTATTAGGAGGCGATCCCAACCTCTTTGGAAAACACCATTCAACATGAGGATTACCTCCCCAAGGAAGTCAACTAATGGGTTTTTGCCAAAAAATATCCATGAGCCAGCCTTTCACTGGGGGACAACCCCTATACCCAAGACAAATGTCCAACCAACATCTTGCCAGGGGGAAACCATCGAATTCTAGATCCTTTTTAACATGGGAATTTCCTACTATTGGGAGCCAACCTTTATTTGTTTGGGGGTAACCACCCACTGGGGGGAAACCCCCAAATTCAGGGCCATAATCGCTATGGGGGCACCAATTAACCGGGGGACAACCCCTAGCAACCAGAAAACACCCATCATGGGGCCATACTATTCCTTCTACCACTAGCCTACTGTATGGCCACTCATACCCAAGAATATATAATACTTTATGGAACCAACCTCCACAACCCACCATTCCCACAATTTATACTCAACCAGGAGGACCCCCTGGAGGACCTCCTGGCAGACCACCTGTCGAGCACTCAACACACCCTAAAAGCCTTATGAAATTTTATCACTTTTGGGTACCACTTGTTTTCTTCACTGTCTAAATCGATTCCACTTTGGGGAATGGTTTATTTTTGTTTTGTTTTCATGACTCTTATCAGTCAAGTCAGAGTGTTTGAACTTGTTACATGAAACCTTGTGTCTAAAAGAACTTGACATTCTAACTGAGAATATGCAGCTAACACCGCACCTAAAGCGCTTAGGTTCAGCTTCGAAAAAATTCAAGCAGGCAAAGGGACCACACAATTACAATATTCGTCGAGCATCGATCCCCATCAACATCAGAAGAAGGTGGAGTTGGTTTGTGTAAGTTATTCGCACAAAATTTCAAGAGATAGTTGATCCCTTTCAGCATCGGCAAAATACGAGAAGGATAGACATTGACAAAGGACGTAAGGAAATCATCAATAGTCGATGCTTGATGCACTTTATTGGGGTTGGGGAAATTTAGAAAGGTTAAAACAATCATTTTGTCTGCGACAAACATATCTCTAATCACCGATCCCCGATGCGATTTCGACATCGAGACTTTTTCGAGAGAGTAGATCCGAGAGCACTTGGGTAGGTTTATCGTTGATTGTCGATCCTTGATACTTTTCGGCGTCAGCAAGATAGGATCGGGTTTTATAATGCATAGCTTAAGGAAAGTTCTGATTCTTATTAACATGAGTAAATGAAGACGTTGGTCTCGAGTGCCACATGTCTTTCTCACGTAAGGGTGTTGTACGACCTAGTTTCGTCTCAAGTTGTCTTAAGGTTTCCTATGTCCTATTCACACCTCCAGGTCAGCCTTGCTACATCAGCTCTGTACGAAAAAGATCGTTCAACATCATATCTTTTGCAAGAAGATATCAATGAAAATTTTTCAAAGTAGAACCCCGATCCCCAACCCCCGACTCACCATCTGGACTAACAAAACAAGGGGATTTTTTCGACACAAGATACAATCGGATTCTGGAATTCAATAAACTAGTTAATGCTTCATCTTGCATATATTTCTACCCCATGCACCAATTGAACAAGAACGATTTGAAATCACTGATAGGTCACGTTATAACCCGTGCCCGCGTTGTTTTTTTTATGCTGGCGGAATCGGCAACTGGGCCGGTCTCGTACTAGCGTGACACGGGGTCGATTCCGACCGCACTATAACCTCCAGGTGCCATACGTATGCCCCTTCCCTAGGCACGGGTAAGTCAGGGGGATTTTAACTTGGAACCTCATCGTACATAACACGCTATATGACGACACTTGCCAATTGAGCTGCCCCCCGGGGGCTACCCGTGCCCGTGTTGTTAACCTACGATCGAATTTAATTTTAAACATCTTTGAATATCTGGCGGCAGATTTAATAGAAATACACTCATAACCCAAATTAAATGGATGATGTGACAAGGTAAGTTCACCCCTGTTTAAATCTCTAAAACGACTTTGAACAATTTCATTCTACGCACAAGTTTAGATTCCAGAGCATCCGAAGAAGCAAAGCAAGCATCTCGAGACTGTGCTGATCCCCAGATTATCAAAACTAGGTTAAACAAGTTGTAGAGGTATGTGTTAAGTTTGTCAATTCGGCGGTCGTGATTTATATATGCATCTGATTTCTTACACGGTCTCTAACTATGTTCTAGCGGCAGGTATGGAGGACTTCCAAGAAGACACCCTTATAGCGCTAGCGACATGCGAGGACATGGAGAGGTGGTATGAAAAGCTCATCAAGCGGTGGAAAGGATCGATTACATCACCACGGTTCAAAAGGGCTGAGACACCGAAGAGCATGACATTTGGGTGATGAGGGACAACAACATAGATTGGATCAGGAAAGCGACCAAATACTAGGTAAATATGGCCAAGGATCCTCAGTGGGAGATTCATGAGAAGTGGGTCGATTGCAAAAAGAGCTGGGAAAAGATTAATCGAGACATGAAAGACATCGGCCTCCCAGAATTCAGCTCACTCGAGGACTTTGTCGACCTGCATGACATAGTCAAACAACATGCAGAACAAGACTCAGCATGGACAACAAATATAGAAAAGGTGGCGAGCATTGCGCCAGGTCAAGTACAACAGTTCATGGAGCGTCTGATTAAGGATCGAGCAGTGTTGTCGCGGATAAGTGTTAAAATGGTCAAGTACAGAGCATAAGCAGTAGAACTGAAAGAAATTCTTTCAGCCTCGATGGACCAGCACAGGTTCCCGTATGCCAACACATGCGAGGAACTCTTCGTCAAGTGGCCGGAGTATGAGAAGAGTCATCCACTTCAGTAAAACTATTTGATGATTCTTAGAAGATAGAGAGATGAAAGCACCATGTGACGATATTTTGTTTTACTTAGCTTCACTCATAGTAGCTATTTTTAGTTAATGATTCATTATAAATAAGAGGATTGACCTTTTAGTAAAGGTCGATGGTTTTTGCAAAGACCCTCATTTTGGGAATTGTAAAGAACTATTTCCGAACTATTTTAATTGAGAAGTCTTGTTTAGTATCGGAGAAAAACTTTTGTTTTTCATCAAAGGCGTGTGTGATTGGATTTGAGGAGGAATTACTTCCGACTTTATTTCATGAATGGATGTTGTAATGAGTAAGAGTTTCTGAATCTATTGATAAGTTAGCTGTTTCAATATTTTTTGTAGTTCTTGTCTCTAATGATGAAAGCAAATCATTGTGTTAATGTGTGATTAATGCTAGAGCTAAGGAAACTATTTTTCTTGCCATCATTTTATTGCATGTATGTTTTCTTTTGATAATCGTATCTCAGTCAATAATTGAAATACCAACAAGTTAATGTATTAGTACTAGGCTTGTCATAGGTTTGAAAATCTTTGTCTGCATGCTTGAGCACAAGGGTTTTCCCAAGCTCAGCCTTATTCAATAGTTAAGATCCCCCTTTTTACCAACTAGTTTATACCAACACACTTCTTTTTATCAGACCCATCTAATAAAAGAAAATACAAAAAGATAACGTTTAAACTGAAGGAGGAACTTTCACAAGAAGATATCCTGTCAATCACTATGTAAATCCCATCGATTATTTGGCCGTATCGAAAGATCCGGAGAAAAATTCCATTATAAAACATTGCAGACTCTAATTGGGCCTCAATGGAAGGTTTGGTTCCTTCTATTGAGCCAAAGGTATTTAGGACCCCTCAACATAATTGGCGCTAGAAGGAGGGCCTGTTGAATGAATGGATAACAATATTTCTGATATAATATTTCACACAACCTATAGATTCAAAACAACCCACATGCATGGCTAGTCATTCTCAAGAAAACCCACATACAATGAGTACTCCTGAAATGAGTAACTCACCCCAGCAAGAGGAAGAACATTCATTCCCTAAGATACCTTACACTCTTCCCCACGAGGAGTTGAACCAATTCAGAAGAATCACAAGAGATTACGCCCAACAAATTGGATCATTACCCTTAGCTCCATTACTTCGTCATAGAAAAAAGTAAGCAGACTAGTGGTTGACACCCCCGACCAGGTTTTTGTTCACACAATAGAAGACCTGATAGATTTCTCCCTCACCAAGATCGAACACCCCTTTAATCTAATCCCTGAAACACCAGCTGTTAACTACTCAGAGACCGACGATTTTGGATCTGACAAGGAAGGGTTTAACTCAGATTGCTCAGCTTCGTAGTTAGACGACATGGAGGATAACAATGATCATAATGAAGAAAGGGGAAACCCACCTCATAATAATCAACCTTGGTTGGCCAAATATTCTCTGGCAATCCCCAGATGAGTACATAACCTCCCCCGACATCCATAAAAGTTACTCCCTAAATTTGACCCCGAAACCTTAGGATTTCCTTAAGACCATATTAAAAAGTTCAGACTAGCTATTAGACTGATGAATGTCCAACATGAAAACATAGTATGCAAGATTTTCCCCTATACCTTTGAGAATTGAGCCTCCACCTGGTATTTTAACTTGCTTGTAGGGCTCATAACTAGTTGGACGAAGTTTCAAAAAGATTTTTTAGACAAGTTTGCAGAAGAAACCACTACAGGAGCTTTAATGGCCGAATTGTTCACCGCTACTATGAGTTCAAAAGAAAAGGTTAAAGACTTCAATCAACAATTTACCACTATCATGAAAAAATTTCAACCTGAAGCTAAACCCACTAAGGAGTTGCAAATTGAGGTATATGCTAATGCTCACCCTGCTTCTATTTCCATGTTTGTAAAAAGGGCTACCAAGCATACTCTAGTTGGAAATTTTGAGGAAGCCAAAATAATTGAATTCCAGATGAAGGGGTATAAAGAGGGCCAGGTCTCACTAGTTAAGAAGGAAGCTCAACCTCCACCCAGGAGAGGACTCTTGTTGAATAAACCCCCAGGGAAACAAACATAAAAAGGTCCTGAAAAGGGAAGTGGAGACATAGAAGACCTACAACAGATGATAAAGAAGTTGTCAAATGAAATCGTAGACATGAAAAGAAGTGCAAGGGAAGTAAACCAAATCCAAAGGTCCTATAAACCATTTTTTAAAAGAAACCCATCGTTCAAAGCAATTGAACCTCCCCCAACCAACTTAAACATCGACCTGGGTAATGTAGCATCCGACTCTTTCTGTACTTATCATCAAGAGAAACATTCTGAAAGAGACTTCCCATAATGGGTGCATGCCATGAATTTGATGGCCAATCGGTTCCTAGACAAAGTTTCCCTTACCGAACAATCAAGTGGCTCAACGATGAATATTTATGATCAGGAAGAAGTTGACCCGCCGGAAGAAACAACCATGCTTCTGTGGGATCCTACTTTACCAATGCCTTTTGATGATCTATTTGAGGCTCAGGAACCACTCGCTGAGGTTTTGGCTGTTCAAACGCGAAGTATGGGTCAACCAGTCTCAAATGACCTTAACATCACCCAAATTCAAGAGGAAAACAAACATCTGATCACCCGAAAGCACCTTTTGTGTCCCAAAGAAATATTATAAACATCCATACACAAGAATCACCCAAGCTAGACTACAATATAGTAGAATATTTAAAAAGATTAAAGGCAAATGTATCGGTCATGGACATGTGTAGAATTCCCCAACAAAAGGACTTTCTGTTACAAGCCTTGAAGTCAGTAGAAACTCCTATAAAAATCACTGACCAAGGGGAAAATCCAGCCCCCATAGATATAAAAAATAAACCAAATGTGAACGCTTTCTCTATAGATAAAAAAGGAAAGCCTTTTGTCCCATCGTTCCTTTTAACGTTTGTAGTCTTCAACATAAACCTCCATAATTGTTTAGTTGACTCAGGGGAATCCTCTAATGTTATGCCATTATCTATCTGTAAGAAATTAAACGCAATCCCTCTCAAAAGTGATAAACATGTGATACAATTGGACAGAACCCAGGTGAAAGTTATTGGAGAACTCAAGGATGTCATGATTAGAATGGCTACACACCAGAAATTTGTTCAAGTAATCGACATAATTGTAATATATATACCAGAAGCTTATGGACTACTACTTAGTCGAGTTTGGTCCGAATAGTTGAATGGATACTTTAGCACATACTAGGCTCACCTTTGTTTTCCATTAAAGGGACACACAAACATGATTAGGATCGATAAGGAAAGGTATCTCAAACATACTGTCACCGAATTGGAGGCCTTCAGTGAACCCTCGTCGACAGATTTCCCCGTGCTAGGAAACTACTCCTGTGATTCTGATTTCGGAAATTTCTCCCCCCTCTCATCTGATGTACCTCTTACTCAGATCTCCAAAATGATTTTTCAAGTAAATTTACTGATAGCGGCGGAAGAAACCCTCTCCCGTCAATAACCTATGTTGGAAACCCCAAAAAAAATAAGGGGAGAGGAGGAAGTTAGTAGGCATGGAGAAGCTGATGATTTTCGCTCATAATTTTGGACCTTGTACTTTGATGGGTCTAAGTCGCAGGAGGGGTCAAGAGTGGGATGTATCCTCATTTATCCGAAGGGGAAACAAAATTTCTTATCCTGCAGACTAGAATTCAAATGCACCAATAACACTGTTGAGTATGAATCTTTAGTGCAAGGGCTAAATAAATCCATAGACTTAAACATTAAAGAACTAAAGGTTTTCAAAGACTCTGAAATTATCGTTAGGCAAGTACGAAATACGATACATTGCAATCTCCCCACCTGAGGAATTATCCACATGAAGTGCACATGCTAATAGAACATTTTGAAGCCTTCAACATTACAACAATCCCCATAACAAAGAATACTCTTGTTGATTCCTTGGCCATTTCTGCATCGAGGCTATCCCCTTTAGAAGACTATGAAGCCTCCCAGTTCACTGTGGAGCTTCTCTACAAACCATCGGTGCCCAACAATATTTCTAATTGGAAGGTATTTTAAGGAGATGAACAGATCATAAACTTCTTAACCAATTAGGAAAATTTTAAAGACCTGGCTATTGATGATGAAGTATTCCAAGAGAAACTAGTAGAAACTGATCCCCATGAACAATGAGGTGAAATAGATCACTCTACTGACAAACCAAGGTTTCACACGATACCAAAAGGGGTAGCCAACATGGAGAACCTCTTTGAATTAAGGGAAATATTTAAATGGGGTTAATAAACACAAAGACATGGAGATCCTATCCCATGTACAAGACTGTAAACCTAGGAACCCCGGAAAACCCTAAAAATATAAATCTAGGCAATACAATGTCTAAAGAAGAAAGGAAAGCCTATCTCAAACTTTTGAGAATATAAAGATGTTTTTGGATGGTCCTACTGAGATATAAAAATGTATGATACTTGTATCATTCAACACACAATCCCGTTAAAACCCGGAGTAAACCCTTCCAACAGAAGCTCTAGAAGTACCACCCATCTCTGGAACCGCTCATGTGTCAGGAGTTGAATAAATTACTAGATGCTAAAATTATCTTTTAGGTTAGACACTCTGCCTGGGTAGAAAATTTGGTTCCTGTCATGAAAAAGTCTGGGGAGATCCGCCTGTGTGTGGATTTCAAAAACCTCAAGAAAGCATTAGAAAATGGCAACTTCCCAGTCTCATCGATGGAGCAACTCTTCCAAACCGTGTCTAGCTATGAGATTTTCTCCCTATTGGACAATTTTTCAGGTTACAACCAAGTTCTAGTTTCAGAGGAAGACTGATTGAAAAATACCTTTCAAACCAAGTGGGGAACATTTGCTTATAAACGCATGCCCTTTGGGTTAATCAATGTAGGGGAAACCTTCCAAAGGGCCATGGATGTAGCTTGTTGGTTTATTTTTCCTCTGAGTTATACCTTTAAGATGATTGACCCAAGTTCAATTCTACTAGGGTTCCAACAAAGCCTCTAAAACTATCGACCCTCCTGGTAAACCAGAAGGCAATGCAGTACACAGGGTGCACTACATAGTCTCACCTGAGATAGTCTTAATGGGTGATTGCAATACTCAAGTGTTTGCAGTCCAGGATTGAATGGGGATCTGAGAAGTGTGCGTTGAGAGTTCTATTTAACTTATTAAAGCAATATAATGTCATTCCCAATTATGCATGTAATGTAATCAAATCATTAGATCGTTCATTCATCTTGCTAACATCTACTCATAAACAGTAAAAGAGACACAAGCATTCAATCTTATAACATGGGTTTTACCATGGTTCACCCCCTCTGGGCTACGTCCATAAATATTTGGCTCTCAAGCTCTTCTATTATGCTAGTTCCAAAACTACAACACTGTGCGCTTTACGACTCATCCTCAGTTGGGTTGAGATCTAGTATGAGGTGGACTAGATCACATGAGGTTCCTCAAATATAATCTAACCCTTGAGATATACCCTTCTATCCCTCTACAACTCAACAACTACAAAATTAGGTCATATGACAGAAGGATTACAACTAGTTATCAAAACAGGACTCCTCCGTTGTCTCTTCAGTCTCTCTAAAACCGACCTCTATATTCTTTTATAATGGACAACTACTGATTTTCTAGACCTCCTAGGTATCTATATATATACATCTTTGGCTCATTAGCCATTACAATGTATTACAAAAACCCTAAACCTAACGTCGTTAGGTCTTCCATGCATGTGCGTGTGCTTCTCTTCCTTCCAGCTGTCGCTTTCCTCGTGCATGCCTTTCTTCCCAAAATATATTTTCTTTCTGATTTGGCCTGCTTCCAACAGGCCCCCAACACTGACATGTGGCTCATCCCAAGCCACCTAAACCCTCCGTGCTTCATCGATCTCCCTTGTGATCTCTTGGAACTTCTCCATGAGCTTTGTTGCTTGTGTTTGGGCCTGCGTGGTCTTTTCCTTGACTGCGTCCAATATCTGCACTGCAATATCGTCGTTGAACATCCTTGCACATTCTATCTGGGTTTGTGCCATGTATTTTTTGGCTTCCTCTGCCTATGAAATGACCTCTACTACTTGCTCCTGGAGTGGTTCCATCGGAGCCTGGCGCTCCTTTTTCTACGTCTGTGCAGTTATGAGTTCTGCCTGTAGTTTCTTCATGTCTTGTGACCCTTTGACACGCTCCCTGATTGGCATTGTCTTATACCTCTGCTTGAGGTCCTGGATAGTTGTGCTTATCCTTTCTCCTTCCTGGTCCTACTACTGGACCTGTTGATCCTCTTCCAGCTTCGTCTAGAGCTGCGATGCTTTCTCAAACAAGTCATCCACCGTGTGTACCTATCATTCTATCTCTTGTATCTGCATTGTTTCCTCCTGTTTCCTTTTCTCCATCACCTCCGGTGGAGTGGTAGGTGTGAGATGATCCCAAAGATTCTCGATCTCCCATTGGTATTGATCGATTGTCTGCACAATATGATCAATATTCTATGTCGCTGTGAGTTCGACTGTCTGCGCATTCTTTGGGATCTTCTCGTAGGCTACGACCACTTTCTGCTCCATTCCATTCACGCATTCCTTCTCATACTTGGTCTCGATCTTGGCCTGCTCAAGTACCAATTCCAACCTATCCCGATCATCCTTTGTATGATACACTTCTGTTGTCTCTGTGTGTGCGCGAGACTATACCTCCTATGTAATGCCAACCTATATTTTATACAAGGCCTTGGTTGGTATCCGCGAAAATACCAATTGTAGTTGAGCCAAGTCTTTTAGGGGTGTCTGCCCCATGATTGTTTCCATGCGCAACATGCTGGGTGTGACGTGAAACATTGAACTCGGTTGTGTTGTCATCTGGATTGTATCCTACTCACTTGCTCCAGGTTCTCCTCCTATCTGTGATGCTGACGGGCTTATTTCTATGCTGTTGTTGGCTGCCTACGCTTCCTCGATCTGCCTTAGGAGCTGTCACATGTATGCCAACTCTTCTTAAATTCTGTCCCTTTGGCACACATCATTCTCAAAATCCTTGAATGTGAGATCCTAGACCATTTGGGCCACCATGTCTACATCCTTCTCCGTGATTGTGTATTATGGAGGCATTTTATGTGCCTTCGTCTTCTTGCGTACACCCTCGTCTGGGTGGCTGGATGCTTAGTTTGGGTTGGCTCTAATGAAGTAGCCCTTGATGTAGTTCCCTGTGCTGCCTCAACCTGTTTCTATTGTACCTGGGGCACCTATGTGTTGTTCTTCTTCCCCATATGGACTCCTGTCTTGGATGTCCCCCCTTTCTTTTGTTGTGGCTTGTTCTGACCTATCCTTGGTTTCTTGGGCAATGTTACTTCCTCGGCCTGTGTATGTTCCTTCCCTACCTCCTGAGCATTTTTGTGTTCCTATCTTACCTCCTCCTCCTCTATCTTTGCGGGTATTTCTCTAGTAAGGATTGGAATCCTCCATTCGTCTTCCCAATCCTTGATGGCCATTTGTATGTCCCCCTCCATGATGCAATAACACAATTTTAGCCATTGATTGTTGAGGTCCTTCCGTGCCTGGATCCACATCACATGTCTAGTGGCTTTGAAGTTGGTTGTTCCCTAATAGTGTGCAACAACTTTTGGTGTTATCCTCCAAGTGTAGGTCGCGAAGATATCCCTCGAATATAGCTGCATTCGCTCTCCTGTTCTTGGCGTCTGAAGTGACTCCAAGAGATAAGTATCGCGATCCATGGCAGGGTTTGGGTCTTGTGGAAAAAAAAAGAGTACTTTGGCTCCTTCCATCCCATAATGGCTATCATGATGAGTAGCCATGAATAATGAAATTCTGTCCCCAGATCCCACGCATCCTTGCAGTCGTCTAGGAACAGATTCAAGAAATAAGGGTCCCAACTGAGTGTGATGCCCTCGACACACTATGCTACAGTTGTGACAACCCTAGCTGAGACTTCTTCCTTGCAACATTTCCTAAACAACTTTCATGCCATAGTTTTTGTGGCCATTCTTATCGTGATGTCACTAATACACTTGATAATGATTCCGCGCGACCCCCTTTTAGTGATGTATTTATTCTTCATTTCCTCAGCTAACACTTTCTCCTTTGTTTTTCCCTCAAGGAACTATGCAAGATCCATGCCCTGTGATGTATGCGATGAACTCTACGTCTATTGAGATAAGTTGTTCCAGCCATAGATCTCCACCATGTGTGATCGCCATCAACTTCTTGATGCATTTGTTTGCATATTGGCCTCTTCCAAAGTGTGGTAGGTCCAACAGACCTAGAATCTCAGTTTTGGCCAATCCTGCTGCCCACTGGACTGGTTGATAGATTGGTTCCCCAAAGGGTCCTATACCCAAAGTCTGTAGGTAGACTCGCTTAACAAACTCTGGGAACTTGTCCGTGTCAGTTACATCGTGGTATGAGTACCTCAATTTCTCTGTATAAACTAACAAATTTGTTGATACACGTACCCCTTCCGGTATGTGCGACAAAACAATTGTTGCAGCGGGTTGTCTGCGTAGTGACCTAGGTACCGTTTGCTTGTCCTTTTTCTATGGTGGTTGACTTGAGGTTCCAAACTCCATTGTTTGTTCTTCGACATACTACTCTAGTCGGCCAATGACATCTTCCACTACTCCCTCCTATGGCTATTCTGACACGTTTGTTTGTGATTCTTCTAGCGCGACCGTTTCTTCCTAGTTTGGAGCCATCCCGTTGACTCTTGGGGCTGCTATAGGATTTTCTGGTTGCCCTAGGTTCCCTGCATCTTCATTTTGTTGGTGTTTCCCCTCTTTTGGCCTATCGATGTCCATGCCCGCAGGTGTTGTCTGCTTGGTTTCTTCCTTGATGGGTGTGGGGCTTTCCATTGTTGTATTTGACAATGGGATTTCGTCCACATTGATGACTTATGGTAGCTGAGATGGTTGATGTTCACTTCCTTGTGGTTGTGATTGTGCTCTGGTCCTAGCTCGGGGTTGTCTGGCAGTATGGTTTGGTTCTCCTTGTTTAGGTGGTTCCATGGTGGTAAAAAATTGTCGTTCACCGAGCTCAGTATCCTCTGCAACTTCTGCAAACTTCACTCTCTGCTTCGTATGATTTATTGCTCTATGCCTTTTGCAATTTTGCAATAACCTTTCCACCCCCACATCCTTGTTTTGTATTGGCATCGTGTGAAGCTTGTCAAATATGTTACCATTATCATGGATTAAATGAACCGTCGATTCCTTCGTACTTGCCATTAATTTCCCTTGCAGTCTCTAGTTGGCGCAATTAATGCGGTGCCCCGTTAGTTGTTTATGGAATTCAATTCCGATAGCCGCCGTCAATTGGTGCTTCTTTTGTCGTATCCACCTTTCCCACTTGTTTTCGTTTTGAAATGACCGTTGGCCTTGTCTCCATCGGGCTCGGGTGTGCATGCTCATTTGAATTCTGGGCCGTGATCCTTCTAGTTTGGACGAGCTATGCCATTTTTGACTGCACAATGTCTTTCAAGTTGCGGGTGGTCGACTGTCCTTGCACAGCTTCAGTCGGCTCCCATTGATCATCCCTCAGATTTCTATGCCTTCTAAGTCCTTCAACTATACAACTTCCCCATATGTGACAATTTTTACTTCATATGGTCCTAACCAGTGCATTCTGAGTTGTCTTGGATGCTGAATGGATTTAATGTCATAAATCAACACTAAGTATTCTTCCTTGGAAGTTTTCCTATTGATATGTTTGTCATGCTAAGCTTTGTCCCTTTCTTTATGAACTTGTTGGTGGAACCCTGCTAGGATCCTATCTTCCTCCATGATCATCAATTGATTCAGCTTGTCCTATACTGCGCCTCATTTTGTCATGTTCATAATTGCTGCTACGCATAAACTAGGTACCAAACATTTTGATGGAACCACTACTTCTTGTCCATATACCAATCTGAATGACGTGTGTCCTGTCAACTTCTTGCATGTGGTCCTTTATTCCCACAATACTGCTGGTATTTTTAGGTCCCAATCATCCTTGTTGACATTACAGATCTTCGTCAGTGCATTTTCAAGGATTTTGTTAAAGGCTTCTACTGTTCCATTTGCTTGTGGATGATATGGTGTACTATTTTGGTGATGGACTTCAATTTCTTCAGTCATGGCCTTAATAGTGCTGTTAATGAAGTGAGTGCCTTGGTCGCTCATCAAAATTCTTGGGCAACCAAATCTAGTGATCACTTGCTCAAATAGAAAGTGTATTGTTGTTTCTGCGCTACAATATTTGACTGTGCTGCTTCTTCCCATCTTGTTAGGTATTCTGTCGCGGTGATAATGTACCTTGATCATGTTCGCTTGGAGGGTGGGTTAATTGGTCCCATAAAATCTATTGCCCATTTTTCGAATACTTGCAACGCTACCTTTGGTTGCAGGGGAATCTCATCCCTTATATTTGGTTTAGAACCTCTCTGACATACATCGCATCGCTAGCAGTACTCTTTCGAGTTTCTGTAAATGGTCGACCACCATAGTCCCATGTGCAATACCTTCTGCATGGTAGCTTTTCCTATGTAGTGTCCTCCTTCTATTCCTTCATCGGCTTTTGCTAAAATCCTTGGTATTTCATGTTCTAGCACATATCTTTGCAAGATGCTGTCTGCGCCCATTTTGTATAAGTGTCCGACAATTAGCTAATAGTCTGTAAGCCGAACTACTAGGTTTTTCTTCTATGTGGTGTTATATTCCTGTGGTCCAGTCCCTGTATTCAAGTACTGGATGATGTCTGCAAAGTATTCATCGACGATCTGAAATGAAAATAACTGTGTGTCCGAAAATTTGTCCTCTAAATTTTTAGGTTGCTCTCCATTCGCGACCCTTGATAGGTGGTTAGGTACTGCGTTCAGCTTCCCTGGCTTGACTATTACTTCAAAATCAAATTCTTGAAACAGTAGTGTTAAGAACCAAATATCAATATAGCATAGAAAAACCTCAGAATAAGTACTCAATGCCTTGAAAAAGAGAGAAATTAGATAATAAGCCTCTTCGAGGGTCAACCTCCTTATGCCCACATAAATGTACAATTACAAGATGATTCCAAATGAAAATGTCTCCTTGGTATATATAGAAGACTAGGAGGTATAATTACAACTAATGGTCTAAATCCGACATAAATAAAATAACATTACTAATGTAATATGCCCCGATTAAGGGGTAATGAGCCATTATTTAGGGCTTAACATGCCCCTCCGCTTGAGACAAGTGTTTTCCACAACGCTTGAGTAACTCTGGATGCTTCTGTATAAAAGAATCATCTTCCCAAGTGGAATCTTCAGCTGATAGTTTCCTCTATTTAATGAGATACTCTGAAATGGATATATTCCTCAGCTGGCGAATTCTTGTGTCAGTGATGGCTTCAGGCTCTAATATGATTTTTCATTCCTCGTCAAGTTCTGGCAATATAGTTTGAACTGGGATCTTGTCACCTATAACCTTATTTAAGCATGAAACATGGAANCAATCTTTTGCAACACCTTATAAGGGCCATAGTACTTTTGTGATAATTTATTATCCTTCTTTGCTTGCTTGAGGGACATCTGTTTATATGGTTGTAGTCTTAAAAACACCCAATCTCCTACTTCAAAACTTCTTTCACTACGATATTGATCTGCTTGTTGTTTCATGTGATTTTGTGCCATGGTTAGGTTGTCCTTTAATATTTGGAGAACTTGTTGTTGATGCTCGATGTGATCTTCCACTGCTTGAACCTTAGATTTTTCTTTTAGAGAAGAAGTGATGGAAGGAGAGTAGTATCCATAGAGTGCCATAAATGGTGTCATTTTTGTTGCAGTATGAAAGGAAGTGTTATACCACCATTCTGCCAAGGGTAACCATTTGAACCATTGTGTTTGTTTATCAGAGACAAAGCAACGAAGGTAGCCTTCCAAACATTTGTTCCCTATATCGGTTTGTCCATCAGATTGAGGATGATAGGATGAGCTATGAGCTAATTGAGTACCGAAACAAGAAAATAATTCTGTCCAAAAATCTCCAGTGAAGATGGGATCTCTGTCACTTACAATAATCTTTGGGCTGCCATGTAGCTTTTGAACTGTCTCCATGAATGCGGTGGCAACTGTACTGGCTTTGAAGGGATAAGAGAGTGCACAAAAGTGTGCTTACTTGGTCAGTCTATCAACAATCACCATGATGACACTCTTTCCTGTAGACTTCGGTAACCCTTGTTGAAATTGCTAAGACAACTGAGAGGGGGAGGGGGTGAATCAATTGTTACTGTTCTTAAACAATATTAAGTCTATTAAACTATTTTTAATCTTTCATCAAGTGACCATCAATATTATACATCATATTAACACCATAAATAATGAGCATCAATCACACATAAGCTATACACATAGACAGATTTTCACGAGGAAACCCATAAAGGGAGAAAACCTCTTCTTCTTCGAAATGATAGGCAATCTTTTAAGTTCTGTACATCATTTATGTTTGAGCACCAACTCAAAGTGAGGCTACTACCTCTATTTTACAAGCTCCAACTTGTTTGAGAGCACCAACTCTCTGGTTTCTCTAGCACCCACTAGAAGGAAGCACCAACTCCCTGAGTGTTCCAACACCGACTGGATGNTTCTCTTCTGCAATTCTTCTCTGCTTCAAAAACTGTTTTGCAATTCTGCTCTGCTTCGTGGTATTCTGCTCTGCTTCATGCTATTCTGCTATTCTGCTCTTGCTTATGTCTGTTCAACAACTATTACTCATCTCTGAGTTTTGTCTCAAGATCTGCAACCTTTAATTTTACTCTTCTTACCATTCATCAATTTTTTCTGGTTAGAACAACCAACCTTACACAGTTGCTTCATGTCTCCTTTTATTCACACACGCCTCATTAGTTACACCTCGAATCTTCTTGGAAAAAAATACCTTAGCAACTGAATCGCCAACTGATCAAGAATCATGAATCTGTTTTGCTAAATAAATCGTAACTGATTAATTAACTGTGAAGTGCAACAATAACCCTCCGATCATACTCAAATTCACCTACACCGTTGGATTAAATTGATAGGGTTTTGCATTTATCTCATATGCCCACTAGCTGTGACCGAGTGCTAAACATAATTTGAATTTCGTGATCTCGCATCTCGACATTCCTGTGATAAAGGATCTCGACACTCCAATTCACGATCACCGAGACTCCAAGATGGATCTTAGCACCACTAGCTTCTGCCCCTCACGTGACCACCGACGGTGACCACAGGCTGTGCCAAAAGGTGCTTCATATTTCGTGAACTTATAAACTTCATCGAGCCTGATTAACGATCGAGATCTCCAATGATCCAATGGTCCATATCTCATCGCTATCTCGCATATCGCGATTCCTGTGATGAAGGGTCTTGATGATCAAAGTCACGATCGTCGAGACTCCAAGATGGAGCTTAACACTACTAGTTTCTTCCTCCATCTTCTGCAGATGTAACAACTGGATGTGACCACAACCTTATTCGAAAATGAATTTCGCACTTTCGCGTCTCGGGTATTCTGTCGTGATTTGATCTATCACCACGTGCCCCTCTTGGATCAACGATCCAGATCTTATCATGATTTCTCCACTTCACGAGCCTTCTTCATACCTGATCAACGGTCCACAATCCTTGGTGATCTAACGGTCCAGATCTTTTTGTGATCTTGCATATCGCGATTCCTGTGATGAAGAGTCTCGATACTCCAAGTTACCGAGATGGAACTTAGCAATTATCTCCTTCCCTTAAGCCTTCGACGATGTGACCTTGAAATATGACCACTCACCAATCAAACGAGCACTTCGCTCCTTTGACGTTCTAGTCAGTGAAACGATGATCTTTCACCATGTGTCCTATGGAACCAACGGTCCAGGTAATATCGCGATTTCACCACATGTCCTTCTTGAATCAACGGTCAAGATCTTATCACGATGTCACATATCATGAGTTTGAACCTCTTTCCTTTGGATTTCCCGATCTGCGAAACTCCAAAACGAAACCTTTGTCGTGATTTGACTGTTTTCCTCCTTCTGAGCTTACACTGTTGATCTTTCCATTATCGCTATGCTACTAATCATGCTAATCTTTGCCATCTGATCGTGCTGATCTTCACCATCAATGAAAAACATGCGCCATCAATGACAAACAATCTCCAAAACATGCCAACAATCTTCCCCTTTGGCATTGATGGCAATCCCTTGAAAAACATGCAACTATACCACTGTAGCATCCTTGAAATTTACCACACTTTCTCCCCCTTTGACATCAATGTCAAAGAAGTAACATGCTCCCCCTGAGCTGTTGCAGTGCATACTCCCCCTGTCAACTATTAGCGACTTAGAAATACAATAGATATTCAATAAGTACTCCTCCTGATCAAGTGAACAGATTAGACGAAAGAAGTTATAACCCCCAACTTTTGACAAAGATACCCAAAAGGGGTCGCTGCTAACGGTTTAGTAAAGATATCAGCTATCTGTTCTGTGGAAGGGATATAATTCAACTAAACAACTCTGTTTGTGACTTGTTCTCTGAGAAAACGGTATTTTATTGGGATATGCTTAGTCTTGGAATGAAGAACAATATTCTTGGAGACACTAATGGCACAGCGTTATCACAGTGAATTGTAATCGGATCAATATAGTTTACCTTCAAATTTGCAAGAGTTTGAATCATTCACAAAATTTGAGTGCAACAAGTAGTAACAACAATGTACTCTACTTTTGTAGTTGATAAGGAAATAGATCCCTGCTTCTTACTAATCCATGCTACCAATGAGTCACCCAGGAAGAAGGCACCTCCACTGGTGCTCTTTCTTTCATCCACACAATTTGCCCAATCTGCATCTGAATAAGCAGTTAACTAAAAATTCTAATTTTTGGGATACCACAGACCATAAGTCATTGTTCCCTTCAAGTATTTGAATATCCTTTTGACAACTACCAAGTGACTTTGTTTAGGAGCTAACTAATAACGACCTACCATTCCAACAACTTGCATTATATCAGGATGGGATGCTGTGATGTACAAAAGACTGCCTATCATAGAGCGATATGTCCTTTGATCAACATCCAGTGAAATATCATCTTTACTGAGCTTGAAACCAACCACCATA
>JASDQU010735300.1:135568-151825 GCA_032191745.1 Picea mariana
CAAAGGAAAGACTCAGAGGGATTCCTCTCCTTTAGATCTCATCCATAGTGACCTCATGGGCCCTTTTCCACATCCATCAATCAAAAAATAAAGGTACATGCTCATATTTGTTGATGATTTCTCATGCTTCACATGGATTTTCTTTCTCAGGCAAAAATCAAAGGTCTTTCAACACCTCAAATATTTCAAAGCCCTTGTTGAGACACATTCAAGAAGGAAAATCAAAGTCCTTCGAGCAGATAACATGTGAGAGTATGCCAACCATGAGATAAAAAATATTTTTCATGAGGAAAATATTCAGTTGCAGCACATGGTTCCCTATACTCCACAACAAAACAAAGTTGTTGAGCGGAAAAATAGATCTCTAAAAGAGATGGCATCTCGCATGCTACATGCAAAGTCACTTCCACAGAGATTATGGGTTGAAGGACTTGATTGTGCAACCTACATACAAACAAAATATTCCCATATATTTGTCAAGGATAAGACCCCTTACAAGGCTTGGAGTGGCCTCAAACCGAAAGTGACCCACTTCTGCATTTTCAGTTCACGTGCATGGGCCAGGATTCCCTCTAAGAAGAGGAAGGTACTTGATCCACAGAGAACATAATATATCTTTGTTGGTTACACCGATGATGTGAAGGGATGCATACTCATTGATAATTCTTCATACCGACTCATCATTGAGCATAGTGTCCAATTCGAGGAAAGTGTCTCACATGTACCTCAACAACCGCATGCAGACACCTTTGTTCTTCCACCTTGTTAGCACCATGATTTTCATAGCTAGAGTTAGAGGTTTGTCCAAAGTTTTCAAACATGATCTTGGGAAAATCAAGGCATTCTTAGATGAGTCATAGGTTAGGGTGAATAACATGTCAAAAGGTATTATGGTTCATCATCACCTTTCATGAGGTTAGAGAAGGAACAATCACGACACTCCATGTAATTGGTATCATTGCAAACTTCAAAAGCATACTCATTGTGCAAGTTTGTTGCACAAAGGATTTTGCTGCTTTCATTTGCTGCACACTGTACAAAGGATTTCATCGCACAAAGGATGTTGTGTTGCATAGGATGTTGTTGCGTAGAGGATTTCATCGTGCTTAGGATGCTGTCGTGCAAAGGATGTTGTTGCGCAGAGGATGCTGTCGCACATAGGATGTTGTTGCGCATAGGATGTTATCATGCCAAGGATGTTGTCGCACAGAGGATGTTGTCACGCAAAGGATTTTGTTACGCATATTATGTTATCACGTAGAGGATTTCATTGCATAGAGGATGTTGTCACACAAAGGCTATAGGGCACACTGCGTAAATGGTTGGTTTAGTGGTCAACTTTAAGTTCACTTTTTGACCAACTGGAGAGAAATTTTGAAAATCCTCGAGAGGTTTTTGTCGAGGAAAAACCAAATAATAAAAACCTCTCTCATATTTGAAAAATGTGTCATGGATTGGGAGATTCAAAGGAATCTTTGAGCCCTATTTTTGAGTTTTCATGATTTCCTGTTTGAGACATGTTTTTGCGACACGTATTCTAGCCAGTTGGAGATGAAATTCAAGAAAATGAGAGAGGTTTTTATTTATAACAAGCTTACCTTAAAAAAACATTATTATATTTTACACATATGTTACAGTTTGAGAATGAAAAGTGGTGTTTTGAAGCCTATTTTTTCAAAATTTCGCCTCCTGAAAAGCAGGAAATCAGTTAAAACGTGTCATTTTCTGTTTTTAACTGTTTCTATTTTGGGAAAGGGGTTGGAGTTTGAAATAGTGAGCTGGAAAGGACCTATAGTGCTATATATTACATGGTACACGAGTAGATAAGGGTGGGACCCTTGGGGGATTGGACTCTGTATCTTTTTGCTGAATATATTTATGAGCTAAATGCACAAGTACCGTGCTTTCATGAAGCAGAGATTCATTACAATGTTGCTTTAAGTATGTCTTTTCTTTGTAATACTCATCTCCATAATTGTTTGTTCTTTCCAATATTTAGCTGAGATTAAATGTTTGGAATTCATCCATCTTCGACGCTCCATTCATATGGTAAATAGTTGTTATGTGTTTAAAGATTGTGGGTTCAAAATTCATCCATGCTTGATGCTCTGCTCATAGTAGTCTATCTTTTTGTATTTCATCTAAAGTTACATTGAGAACTCATCCTTTGCTAGATGCTCTCAGTGTGATGGTCTGCCCCTTTCTCTTTTCTTCTTTCGTCCAAAATATTGCACGTTTTTGAAGAATAACACTTACTTTGCCTTTGTTCTCTGTGAGTACACCACCAGTCATTAGCTCAATATTTTAATTTTAGAACTTGACTCCATTTCCCAATGGTACCCTTTTCCTTGTTTGTCCTACCAACCCTTTTAAAACAAAAAAACACTCATCCTATCACAGAATCTGACCTCTGTGCCTTTATTGATGAAACCCTTGAGTTATTACCAGTCATTAGACATCTGAGAGAGCCCTCTCTGGTTGTATAGGTCAGAATACAATCTAAAGTTGGTTGAAACAGTTACCTTGGGGTTTTCTTTGATACAACCCAAAGGAATTTCCATGTGCTAACATTTTGGCGTCGTTGTCGGGGACGATTGCTATTATTTTCCTCAGGAAGAACAACATTGTTTTAGTTCTAAGGTTTGAGAGCAAAAAACACTTAGGCACATATTGGCTGTATTTCTACTCTGGCGACTCCACACATCAAAAAATCAGTTTGAAGGTGATTCCGGTGGCATAAGAATCCAGAGCTAAAGTTTTCATGGTGACTTCATTATTCAAGGAGCTTGAGGTATGAAGAGTTGCTTGGCTTCAAAATGGGAAGCTTGGCTTTCGATCCGAGTACTTCATCAAACAAAACAACAAAGTTGGTGGCAAACCTTGTTTCTCTTCAAAATTTTAGATATTGGATTGATATGTCTCATAAGCATTATTGGTATGGAGATATTCCTTCTTCATTATTATCTTATTTGGATTCTTGTCATATCTTTAGTGAAGGAGATAAATTAGAATGTTTACAGAATCTTATTATGGAATTTGAGATAGAACAAGAAACACAAAGGATATCCCAAGATTCATCTCCTTTTGAAGAATTTTTTGGCCAACAACAAGAACAATATGAATTAAAGACAGATGAAACACTATTAAGTCATTCAGAGTAGTATAAAAGAGGGTATGAGGCTGCAATGGCTCACTGTTACAAACATTATGATCTCAGGCTTGAGGTTTGTAGTCCAAGGTTCATCCTGCCAATAGAAAATGAATCTTCAGTCAGTAAACAATCTTCATGTCGAAATAAATATGTTGTTCAAAAACTTTTTTATGACATAGACAATGTGAACAGTCAGAAATAACCATTTAGATGATCTCATTGTTGGTCATAAATAAGTGGTAGTTGTTTCTGCTCTCAAGGATCATTTTTCAGCTCTGCTGAAATATTAAATCAAAATGAGATATGTAATGTTTGAACATAAGGATAGTTTCAAATGGTGGAATGACTTGTCATATTTCAGTTTTGACTTTATGACTAGAGGAGTTGAAAGCAAGCTGCAGTCAAGAAACCATTTGCTTGAATGGCTTCATTGGAAATATGAGATTACTTGATTTGGCATTTGTGCTTAGTAAAGTAGAGTAGGTAGGAGTATGAATAATTTTGGTTCTACGAGCATTTCTTTCAACAATCTGCAGTTTTCATTTTCAGCTTAGTTTCCAGATTTTAGTTTGGAGCATATACAATTTTAGGTTTTCAGGGGATATAGGTAACATGTTAGAGCATAGTTTTCAATGGTTTGGGAGAAGCCCAATGGATATGAACATGTTCTACGAGTTCTTTGCTACCTCACTAGGAGGATAGAATCCCCATTGGAGCTAGTTGTTAGCACCATGATTTTCATATCTAGAGTTAGAGGTTTGTCCAAAGTTTTCAAAGTCATGACATGATCTTGGGAAAATCAAGGCATTCCTAGATGAGTCATAGGTTAGGGTGAATATCATGTCAAAAGGTATTATGGTTCATCATCACCTTTCATGAGGTTAGAGAAGGAACAATCACGACACTCCATGTCATTGGTATCATTGCAAACTTCAAAAACATACTCATTGTGCAAGTTTGCTGCGCAAAGGATTTTGTTGCTTTCATTTGTTGCGTGCTGCATAGAGGATTTTGTCGCATAGAGGATGCTATCATGCATAGGATGCTGTCGCACATAGGATGCTATCGCGTAGAGGATTTCATCGCCCAGAGGATGTTGTCACGCATAGGGTGTTGTCGTGCAAAGGATGCTACCGCGCATAGGATTTTGTCACGCAAAGGATGTTGTTGCACAGAGGATGTTGTCGCGCATAGGATTTTGTCGCGTAGAGGATGTTGTCGAGCAGAGGATGTTGTCACGCAGAGGATGTTGTCGCACAGAGGATGTTGTTGCGCAAAGGATGCTGTTGCACAGAGGATGTTGTCGCGCAGAGGATGTTTTCGCGTATAGAATGTTGTCACACATAGGATGATGTTGCACAAATGATTTCATTGTGCAGAGGACGTTTTCGCACAGAGGATTTTCCTGCGCACAAGCTACATGGCGCGTTGTGTAAATATCATTAGTTTAGTGGTCAACTTCAATATCACTTTTTGACCAACTAGAGAGTAATTTTGAAAATCCTTGAGAGATTTTGTCGAGGACAAACCAAATAATAAAAACCTCTCTCGGATTTGTAAAAGGTGTCACATATTGGGAGATTCGAAGGAATATTTGAGCCCTATTTTTCAGTTTTCATGATTTCCTGTTTGAGACATGTTATGTGTTTAAATACTTGTTATGTGTTTAAAGATTGCGGGTTCAGAATTCATCCATGCTTGATGGTATTCTCATAGTAGTCTATCTTTCTATATTTCATCTAAAGCTACATTGAGAATCATCCTTTGCTAGATGCTCTCAGTGTGATGGGCTGCCCCTTTCTCTTTTCTACTTCCATCCAAAATATTGTCTGTTTCTGAAGAATAACACTTCGCCCTAGTTCTCTGTGAGTACACCACCAGACATTAGCTCAATATTTTAATTTCAGAACTTGACTCCATTTCCCAATGGTACCCTTTTCCTTGTTTGTCCTACCAACCCTTTTAAAACAAAAACAAACCCATCCTATCTCATAATATGACCTCTGTGAATTTATTGATGAAACCCTTGAGTTATTACCAATCATTAGACATATGAGAGAGCCCTCTTTGGTTGTATAGGTTAGAATAAAATCTAAATTTGGTTGAAATAATTACCTTGGGGTTTTCTTTGATACAACCCAAAGAAATTCCTAAGTGCTAACACACTTGTCAGAGATGATGAGCATGCACAAACCAACTCTTCTTCAGATGGGAGTTTTGATTAAGAGGATTCAAATGATCTAGATAGAGATTTAGTACAGTTAGATGTAGAGTTAGTGCATCCAGATGCAGATGTAGAGCCAGAGCCGAGGCCCAAGTGGGCCCAAACTACTCTTCGGGATGCATGGGATCTTGTTGGGGATCCAACTAATACTAGGAGGACTCGATCTGATTTCGAGGAGCCTCCTCTTGCACTCACTTCCACTCAACCGATGCCACCCAAACATCTTTTCTTGGTTTAGTCTTCATATCCACAATCTTATGGTGAGGTTGCTTGAAATCCCTTTTGGGATTACGCCATGCAAGAAGAGCACGAATCTCTCCTCGAGAACCGGACTTGGGATCTAGTTCCCCTTCCTTTAGGAAGGAAACTTGTCAGATGTAGATGGATGTACAGGACCAAGAGCACATAATATGGACAGATTAGCAGATACAAATCCAGGCTAGTTGCCAAAGGCTTTCAGCCAGTGCATGTCATTGACTATGATGAGACCTTCTCTCTAGTAGCGAAGATGGATTCCATACATTTGGCACTTTCCATTGCGCCAACCAAGGGATGGAAAGTCCATCAGATGGACATGAAGAATGCATTTCTCCACGACGATCTCTCCGAGGAGATCTATATGGAGCATCCCTAGGGATTTATGCAAGATTCATCTTTGGTCTGTCGACTGAAGAAGTCTCGTTATAGCCTCAAGCAGGCTCTGAGGACATGGTATGCCAAGATGGACTCCTACCTGTTGTCACAGAACTTTGTACGTTGTAAGTCAGACCCGAATGTTTACATGCTCAGGACGGATGATTCACTTCTACTCCTAGTTCTGTATGTTAATGATTTGCTGATCATCAATTGCTTGACTTCAACGATTGCTGCAGTCAAGAGGATTCTACATGATAGGTTCTTGATGACAGACATGGGTTCACTATAGTTCTTCCTTGGACCCAAGATCAGTCAGGATGCATCAGGCATCAAACTGTCTCAGGCCAAGTATGCACGAGATATCCTTGAGAGATTTCACATGACAGACTACAAGTCTGCCTCGACTCCTTTTCTATCAAGAATCAGACTTGAGGATGGCGGGGACACTCCAGTGGTTGAGAACACATTGTACAGACAACTAGTGGGGAGATTGTATCTCACACATTCCAAACCATACCTCTTCTATGCAGTTGGAGCAGTCTTTAGGTTCATGCAGGAGACACATGAGCTACATTGGAAGGCTGCAAAGCATATCCTTCAATACATATAGGGCACCATCACCTTTTGGATTCACCATTCATCAGACTTTACATTGGATCTCATCAGGTTCACTGATTCTGACTGGGCTGGCGATAGCATTGATTGCAAGTCCACATCTGGTTACTCACTTAGTCTTGGTTCCATGCCTATCTATTGGTCAAGCAAGAAGTAGGTTTTTATTTCTCTATATTTAGTCGAGGCAGAGTACAGAGGGCTAGTTAACATAACCATTCAGGCTATGTGGCTACAACATTTTCTCACTGAGTTGGGAATTGAGTTTCATCGGTCGATCGTCATCTGGTGTGACAACCAAAGAACTTTGAAGTTCTGGAGAGATCCAGTTTAGAGGCAGTGGATGAAGCACATCGAGATTCACATGCACTACATTTGGGACTCAGTACACGAGGGGATCATTGACCTGCAGTTTTGTCCTTCAGTAGAACAAACTGCAGACATCTTCAACAAGACCTTCACTGAGCAGAAGTTCCATTCTCTGCGTAGTCATCTTGGAGTGAAGGACACAGTTTCCTAGCAACTGTCAGTTCTTCTTTTTACATACATTGTACTTTGAGGGGGGCGGGTGTTCCCATGAGGTTTTCCCTCTTTCCTCATTTATTTTAGTGTATTCTTTTGTATTTGGGTACCTAAAATGGCCTCGTTGTCAGGACCCATTCTTTATTTTCACCATAGTGATGTTCAGGGGGGGTGTTGGTGTTTCTTCACACACACCTAGGATTTCTTTTTCCTAAGGTTTTTTCTATGTTTATTAACCATTATTCAGTCTCCTATATTTTAGAAAGAATATTCCTCTTGGGAGAATATTCTCTTCATTTCACACTTCAGTTTGATTAGTTTAGTGGAGCCTAGATGCCACATTGGTATTATCACCATGCAACATTGGGATCATCACTAGCTAATGCGCATTGTCCTTAGTATCATCACCAGACTAGCACATTACTCATGATTCCTCGATCTTCTCCTCACTTCACTCTATTATAGTTAGTTAACTGAAGACTAATAGACTAGTTAACTTAGCTAGGTCGCAGTTCACTCCCGTAATTGCTCGAGAGACTAGACTAGGTGGGAGTTTACCCCCATAACTGCTGGTGTGTGTCTAGATCACTCTATACCACACTATAATGAGAATTCTTTCATTCTTTCTCTCTTGCTTCTCTTTTCTTCTATTTTCTTTGCAAATGTGTATGTCAAATTCCAGCTAGAGATATTCTGTGTAGGTTCAACACATTTACATGAGTGATATGCAGGTTCAAGTCCCAAGTAGTGAAAGTTTTTTTCAAAGAGAGACAGTTTCATTTGAGTCTCCTTGCTATCGATGGAGTTGGTGGTAGGAGTTTGGGAAGGTGAATACTGTATGGTAAATTAGTCGAGTGCCAAAATAAGAATCAATCTACAGTTCAAGAATAAGAATCAATGTTCACTTCTCATTGCTCTACGTCCACATAGTTTCAGTTCCATGTAAAGAATAAGATTCACTATGTAGTTCAAGTGGATAGATAGAGTAATGGATTCTTTCCTAGTAGAATTAATGGATTGATTCTATTGAGGGATAGGCATTAGGTACACGATAGAAGGAGGAAGGTGAGGGTAGATCGTATAGTAAATTGGTCGAGTTCCATTCCTTGTCGTTGGGGGTAAACACATTAGTTACATTCCTTGCCACAATAGTGCCAATGAATGCCACATTAGTTCCCACTACGCCACCCAAGAGGAAGCCTAACATACCCCACCACACCTTTCGTGCCCTCCTTTGTCGGGAAAGTAATTCTTCCTTTCCCTCCTCACCCTTATGGGTGAGAAATAAATAACCTTTTTTGGGAAAGAAATTCTTCCTTTCCCTCCTCACCCTTATGGGTGAGCAATAAATAAAATTTTTCGAGCAAGCAATTATTCCTTTCCCACCCAATGATTAAGAAGAAATACAAATGAGGGGAGATGCCATGAAAGAGAACCTAGAGTATTGCTAGTTGGGTGGGACAATAGGAGAGAAATTATGGAGGAAAAATGTCATGAGAGAGAACTCTAATGAGGTGCTATGAAGATGAAGAAGCAATTATCAAATAGTAATAGAGGGAGATTGGCGTTATGAAGGTGTTATAGCGTTATTAACCCCCTAACCATTGGGACATCATATCCTAGATGTCACCTACCCAATTCACCCATTTTCATCATCTTCCCACAAAATTTCTAGCCTAATCTCCCTTCGGTCACCCTTGTTCTTCCTCAAGCCTATGATTGAAGGGGTTGTTTGCCCTTTCTGGATTGCCAAGTCGCTTTGTCTGTGTTCTTAGGTCACAACCGAGCCTAGAAACTCCCTTTTCTGGAATTGGTTGCGATGGATGAGACCTTACTCTAATTTCTCAAGGTTTAGTCTCAAGAAGACATCCATTATAATAATGAAGATCTTATCCTATTAACCATATAGCCTTATATCTAAAGCCCTATAAGAACCAATCCATTTCCATGGGAAAGGGGAGAAAGAAGGAGAAAAGTTACTCTAGCGTTTTGGTCGCAAGGCTTGGGCAAAGAGCTTGGAAGAAAGACTTCTCTTTAGTTTACACCTATAAGTTGTAATGTTGCTTACTTGATTAATAGAAGATATGCTGGATGTTTCCCTCTAAATGATTGTTCATGTAAATTTGTGTGTTCATTGGTAGAGAATTGATATATTTGTAGAATATGACATATTATCAAGTTTAGAAGCATCCTTTGTTCGTATCTTTATTCCTGTCTTAGGTATATGAAGAACCTAAGGGAGATCAGCTCTTGCAGGGTATAAAATCCCTACAACAGATTGGTGACCATATTGGGGATATTGCCTCTCATGTGCTTTTCTTCCTTCTTTACATGTTTTCTTTCATAGATCTTTACCCATTAAAATGTCATGATCTAATTGCCATACTTTGTTGTGCCCTTTCCCGAGTTTAGTTGAAGAAACCACTATCTTGGATTTGATAGATCTTATCCCATATCTAACTTTTTCTTTGTTCTCTATGTTGGTCGCAACTTCCCTATCCAAAAAGAGCGACCGAAGCCTTTGTGGTCGCAGTTTCCTGCCTTTGTAGTAGCAACCATCTCTACTCCCAAGTCTACCAGGAGCAACCATACTCTCCGGTTGCACTGTTTCTATTGCTAGGTCGTGACCTGGTTGCATTGTCTCCCTCTCCAGAGAGAGACAAACCCCTTAAACCTACTTTTGTAAAGAGATATCCTTCAAAAACACATCCAAACCCTTTCAAACTGGTTTCCTTCAACACTCCAAACTTGTATTAAGTTTGTCTCCTTGATTTTGTGTCAATTTGTTTGAAATTTCTGAAATTTTCTTCTTTTCGTGGCCATCTTATGTGATTGATACGTACAAACAAGATCACCTAATTTAATCCTTTCAGTCCAATAGAAGGTTATTCATAGCTACCCGAGAATATTTTTCTTCCAAAGTCTACCATTTCATTATACAAGTCTCTCTTTCATTAGTTTGAATGTTTGTCGTTTCCCGAATCATTTGAGAACTTTTCAAACTATTGATTAGACTTCAAATATTTTGGTGTGCTTTAAATTTTCATTCTTGGTTTTTTTTCTTCCATCTTTTGCATTCATTTCCGAACATTGTCAATTGAAATCAAAGGTTGAAGAAGATTTTTTTTTTTTTTTTTCCATTTTCATGTAATTTGAAAAAATAAAAGAAACAAAAAACATTTCATTTAGAGTGCTTTAAAATACCATTGAATCAATTTATGCTTGGTTGGAAATTTCGTAAATCACCCTGTGAGTTTGGTTAAAAAATTGTCCTTTTGTCTCATTTACAAGAAAACATAGAAATCAGTATGCATTAGGGTGTTTTCTTCCATAAAATGAAAAAAAAAAGATACTCTTCTCCCTCTCGTAAATAGGATTCATCGAAAGTAAAATTGTTCAAATTTCATCCCTTTGCATCCTTTTGGAGTCGAGTCTTTTCACATCATAAGTTTCACTTCCACACAACCTTTTGACTAAATAATATCCTTAAAAATGAACGTGCGTTAATAAAATTAACTAGACTTTTTATTTTCTAAGAACACCAACAATAGTCTAGGTATATGATATTTGGATTAAGATAAATGAGTAAATTGTCCAAGACCACATACACAAACCATAGAATACTAAAGAGTGCTTAAGCCCAAATTTTGTATAGGCATAGCCGGGAATGCCCTCTCACACAGGGGATACACACGAGGTTGTGTACGGATGGGAAACATAGATTACCCCTCTGAGGATTAACCATACATAGTGGAACGATAGTATATTGGGGATTCTTCTTGAGAATTGACTGTTTCCATCTAGTCTGAGAACTTCATGAATCCCGAATCCGTTCGAGATCCTCTAAAGATTTTTCTGGTCCTATTGTTCTCAGTGCTCTTGAGGAATTTTGGACTTGATATCCTGCCTATACTGTCAGACTTGACTATCGACTGTACCCGCTTAGAGGTTGAATGCGATTTGGTAACCTTAGTTTCGATAATATTTAGAGATCTTACACAAGGTAATGACGAAGGGGAGTCTTCGTTGTACCTGAATAAGACGTTGGTCAAACTCACTCGAGCTCCTTGGAGGGAAACCCATACCAAGGTTTAAGTATATTAAGTAGGTTTCCAATGTAACTAATCCACCCACTTATCCATGCCCCTTCTCACATGTTCCCACAATGTGGGATTTTATCACCAACTAGTGAGCTCATGGTGAAAAGCTTTGGTTTGTTTGTTTGATTTCTAGATTTTTTTTAGCGCATGTTGCTTATTTTATTTAGTTGGATTTAGGACTATCATTTTCATATCTCAATCCTGGCTGATCAAAACTTGTGTATATCTTGGAGGATTCTAGGTTTTCCTCCACTACATTATGAACTTTTACCTCCCACCTCACCTGAAGATCACCCTCGAGAGGAATTCCATGAGGAAAACCACTCTGAAGCCGAAAGTGTTGTTAACCCTTTGCTTGAACGCCCAGAAGGAGATAAATTTTAAGAGGGCTTTGTACTCCCTGCAAATCCACCCTTGACTGACCCTTTTGGTCCCCTCCTTCAAGTAAACTTTGTCTGAGAACCTAAACTTGGTACTGATTACTCGCATCTACCTCTTGTACCTTGTGAAGACATCATGAGCATGGAAACCCAACAGATCCATTTATCAGAAGGTTACATCACACCACCAAGGGTTTTGGGTCCTTTGGACCCTATGCAAACCCCTAAACAACCCCACAATGTCCTCGCTAGAGTAGATGCAACCATAGACTCCTCTTTCAAACTCTTGCAACAAGATCAATCACATGCTTCTTCACGCACCCCTCACCCCCCTATATCTGGTATCTCCCATATATTTCAAACTTCTTTCCCCCATTCCTCCCCCATTTACTCTACACCACAACTGGCTCAGCCGAACTTCACCACAACCCAAACATCAATAATGACATATGTATCATATGTTGTCCCCACCATTGTACTGCCACCTTGAATAACACAACCTTCTACACTCCCCACTAGGGGGGAACCTTTCTTTACCCCATTGTTATTAGGAGGCAATCCCAACCTATTTGGACAACAACATTCAACGGGAGGATTACCTCCCCAAGGAAGTCAACTAATGGGTTTTTGCCAAAAAATATCCATGAGCCAACCTTTCACTGGGGGACAACCCCTATACCCAGGACAAATGTCCAACCAACATCTTTCCAGGGGGAAACCATCGAATTCTAGATCCTTTTTAACATGGGCATTTCCTACTATTGGGAGCCAACCTTTATTTGTCTGGGGGTAACCACCCACTGGGGGGAAACCCCCAAATTTAGGGCCATATTCGCTATGGGGGCACCAATTAACTGGGGGGCAACCCCTAGCAACCAGAAAACACCCTTCATGGGGCCATACTATTCCCTCTACCACTAGCCTACTGTATGGCCACCCATACCCAAGAATAGATAATACTTGATGGAACCAACCTCCACAACCCACCATTCCCACAATTTATACTCAACCAGGAGGACCCCCTGGAGGACCTCCTGGCAGACCACCTGTCGAGCACTCAACACACCCTAAAAGCCTTATGAAATTTTATCACTTTTGGGTACCACTTGTTTTCTTCACTGTCTAAATCGATTCCACTTTGGGGAATGGTTTATTTTTGTTTTGTTTTCATGACTCTTATCAATCAAGTCAGAGTGTTTGAACTAGTTACATGAAACCTTGTGTCTAAAAGAACTTGACATTCTAACTAAGAATATGCAGCTAACACTGCACCTAAAGCGCTTAGGTTCAGCTTCGAAAAAATTCAAGCAGGCAAAGGGACCACACAATTACAATATTCGTCGAGCATTGATCCCCATCAACATCGGAAGAAGGTGGAGTTGGTTTGTGTAAGTTATTCGCACAAAATTTCAAGAGATAGCTGATCCCTTTCGGTGTCGGAAAAATACGAGAAGGATAGACATTGACAAAGGACGTAAGGAAATCATCGATAGTTGATGCCTGATGCACTTTATTGGGGTTGGGGAAATTTAGAAAGGTTAAAACAATCATTTTTTCTGTGACAAACATATCTCTGATCACCGATCCCCAATGCGATTTCGACATCGAGACTTTTTTGAGAGAGTCGATCCGAGAGCACTTAGGTAGGTTTATTGCCGATCGTCGATCCTTGATACTTTTCGGTATCAGCAAGATAGGATCGGGTTTTATAATGCATAGCTTAAGGAAAGTTCTGATTCCTATTAACATGAGTAAATGAAGACGTCGGTCTCGAGTGCCACATGTCTTTCTCACGTAAGGGTGTTGTACGACCTAGTTTCGTCTCAAGTTGTCTTAAGGTTTCCTGTGTCCTAGTCACACCTCCGAGTCAGCCTTGCCATGTCATCTCTGTATGAAAAAGATTGTTCAACATCATATCTTTTGCAAGAAGATATCAACGAAAATTTTTCAAAGTAGAACCCCGACCCCCAACCCTTGACTCACCATCTGGACTAACAAAACAAGGGGATTTTTTCGACACAAGATACGACCGGATTCTGGAATTCAATAAACTAGTTAATGCTTCATCTCGCATATGTTTCTACCCCGTGCACCAATTGAACAAGAACAATTTGAAATCACTGATAGGCCATGTTACAACTCGTGCTCGCGCCGTTAACCTACGATCAAATTTAATTTTAAACATCTTTGAATAGCTGGCGGAAGATTTAATAGAAATACACTCATAACCCAAATTGAATGGATGATGTGACAAGGTAAGTTCACCCCTATTTAAATCTCTAAAATGACTTTGAACAATTTCATTCTACGCACAAGTTTAGATCCCAGAGCATCTGAAGAAGCAAAGCAAGCATCTCGAGACTGTGTTGATCCCCAGTTTATCAAAACCAGGTTAAACAAGTTGCAGAGGTATGTGTTAAGTTTGTCAATTCGACGGTCGTGATTTATATATGCATCTGATTGCTTACATGGTCTCTAACTATGTTCTAGCGACAGGTATGGCGGACTTCCAAGAAGACACCCTTATAGCGCTAGCGACATGCGAGGACGTGGAGAGGTGGTATGAAAAGCTCAAGCGGTGGAAAGGATCGATTACATCACCACGGTTCAAAAGGGCTGAGATGCCGAAGAGCATGACATTTGGGTGCTGAGGGACAACAACATAGATTGGATCAGGAAAGCGACCAAATACTAGGTAAATATGGCCAAGGATCATTAGTGGGAGATTCAGGAGAAGTGGGTCGATTGCAAAAAGCGCTGGGAAAAGATTAATCGAGACATGAAAGACATCGACCTCCCATAGTTCGGCTCACCCGAGGACTTTGTCGACCTGCATGACATAGTCAAACAACATGTAGAACAAGACTCGGCATGGACAACAAATATAGAAAAGGTGGCGAGCATTGCGCTAGGTCAAGTACAACAGTTCATGGAGTGTTTGATTAAGGATCGAGCAGTGTTGCCATGGTTAAGTGTTAAAATGGTCAAGTACAGAGCACAAGCAGTAGAACTGAAAGAAATTCTTTCAGCCTCGATGGACCAGCATAGGTTCCCGTATGCCAACACATGTGAGGAACTCTTCGTCAAGTGGCCGGAGTATGAGAAGAGTCATCTACTTCAGTAAAACTATTTGATGATTCTTAGAAGATAGAGAGATGAAAGCACCATGTGACGATATTTTGTTTTACTTAACTTTCACTCATAGTAGCTATTTTTAGTTAATGATTCATTATAAATAAGAGGATTGACCTTTTAGTAAAGGTCGATGGTTTTTTCAAAGACGCTCATTTTGGGAATTGTAAAGAACTATTTCCGAACTACCTTAATTGAGAAGTCTTGTTTAGGATCGGAGAAAAACTTTTGTTTTTCATCAAAGGCGCGTGTGATTGGATTTGAGGAGGAATTACTTCCGACTTTATTTCATGAATGGATGTTGTAATGAGTAAGAGTTTCTGAATCTATTGATAAGTTAGCTATTTCAATATTTTTTGTAGTTCTTGTCTCTAATGATGAAAGCAAATCATTGTGTTAATGTGTGATTAATGCTGGAGCTAAGGAAACTATTTTTCTTGCCATCATTTTATTGCATGTATGTTTTCTTTTGATAATTGTATCTCAGTCAATAATTGAAATACTAACAAGTTAATGTATTAGTACTAGGCTTGTCATAGGTTTGAAAATCTTTGTCTGCATGCTTGAGCACAAGGGTTATCCCAAGCTCAGCCTTATTCAGTAGTTAAGATTCCCCTTTTTACCAACTAGTTTATACCAACACACTTCTTTTTATCAGACCCATCTAACAAAAGAAAATACAAAAAGAGAACGTTTAAACTAAAGGAGGAACTTTCACAAGAAGATATCCTGTCAATCACTATGTAAATCCCATCGATTATTTGGCCGTATCGAAAGATCTGGAGAAAAATTCCACTATAAAACATTGCAGACTCTAATTGGGCCTCAATGGTAGGTTTGGTTCCTGCTATTGAGCCAAAGGTATTTAGGACCCCTCAACATAATTGGCGCTAGAAGGAGGGCCTATTGAATGAATGGCTAACAATATTTCTGATATAATATTTCACACAACCTATAGATTCAAAACAACCCACATGCATGGCTAGTCATTCTCAAGAAAACCCACATACAATGAGTACTCCTGAAATGAGTAACTCACCCTAGCAAGAGGAAGAACATTCATTCCCTGAGATACCTTACACTCTTGCCCATGAGGATTTGAACCAATTCAGAAGAATCACAAGAGATTACGCCCGACAAATTGGATCATTACCCTTAGCTACATTACTTCCTCGTAGAAAAAAGTAAGCAGAATAGTGGTTGACACCCTCGACCAGGTTTTTGTTCACACAATAGAAGACCTGATAGATTTCTCCCTCACCGAGATCAAACACCCCTTTAATCTAATCCCCGAAACACCAGCTGTTAACTACTCTGAGACCAACGATTTTGGATCTGACAAGGAAGGGTTTAACTCAGATTGCTCAGCTTCGTAGTTAGACGACATAGAGGATAATAATGATCATAATGAAGAAAGGGGAAACCCACCTCATAATAATCAACCTTGGTTGGACAGAGATGCTCTGGCAATCCCCAGACGAGTACATAACCTCCCCCGAC
>JASDQU010735300.1:172435-189266 GCA_032191745.1 Picea mariana
TCCTTCTTCTTTGATTTCTCTCTCACTTTTGTCTCACTCACATGAACAAAAGAAGAGGCCTGAATGGGCCTTAACCTCAAGCAAGGTCTCGTGCCAATTGAAAAAGAAGATCCTACCGTTCAGAAGGTTTTGAAAGAATGAATGGGCCATAGAATAAGATTTATTCCCTCAAAAGAAGATCTAGCTCAAGTAATACCAGGTATTGGGTTCAGTTTTGTAAGTCAAATGCAATGTTTTTGAATTAGGATCGCTTCTAAGTGAGAAAGGACAAATACAAGGCAAGGGAATAGTTTCACTGTCATGAAATAGGTAGTTGGATTAGATGGATAATGGATGGATTTAATGGCATTCCCTTAAAAGAGAGGATGGGGCGAGTAACTATTTCATGTTTTGGGGTTGGATAGAGAGTAATGACTTTCCGAAGAGTATTGAATTCCCGATTGGATATAGAGAGGAATGACAAGCTTCTCGATTGTAGTTATGAGGGGAAATAGGGAAGTAGTGAGTTGTTGGAGTTACTTCACACACACATAGGATTTATTTTTCCTAAGGTTTTTCCTATGTTTATTAGTCATTATTCAGTCTCCTATATTTTAGGAAGAATATTCCTCTAGGGAGAATATTCTCTTCAGTTCACTCTTCAATTTGATCAGTTGAGTGGAGTCTAGATACCACATTGATATTATCACCATGCAACATTGGGATCATCACCAACTAATGTGCATTGCCCTTGGGATCATCTCTAGACTAGCACATTACTCATTATTCCTTGATCTCCTCCTCACTTCACTCTGTTTCATCCAATTAACTGAAGATTGATAGACTAGTTAACTCAGCTAGGTGGAAGTTCACTCCCGTAACTGCCCGAGAGACTAGACTAGGTGGAAGTTTACTCTCGTAACTGCTGGTGTGTGTCTAGAGCACTCTAGACTACCACTATGGCACATTGTATTCTCCTCCATTTCACATTGGTTTAGTTATAAAGAGTATGTCATGTGTAAATTATCATTCATTGATTTGGTTAATGAGAATTCTTCCATTATTTCTCTCATGCTTCTCTTTTCTTCTATTTTATCTGCAACTCTGTATGTCAATTCCCATCTAGATCTATTCTGTGCTAGTTCAACACATCTACATGGTATGAGAGTTGATGGACTGCTAGGGAAAATACACACCAAATTATTTTTGCAGGTACCGAAGATTGAAGACAACGGAAAAATGGATTTTTCAAAAGAATTCATTCTTACACCTTACAATTTCTTTGCATGGAAGGAGAAGATGATAATGCATATTTGAAGCAAAGGATTTTACAGGTTAACCATGAACACAAAGGTAGAACCAACATTAACCATAGGAAAAACCAAGTATCTAAATCGAATGGATGAAGCATTCAGAACAATTTGCAGTATCATTTATCTTGAACTCCTCTTTCTCATATCCTACTGTAAAACCCCCAATGAAGCCCTGACCACCATGGAAGGGATTTTTGGAAAATAGGATGAGATGAGGGGACACATGCTCGAGGTTGAATTGCTCACAATGGATCCAAAAATCATCGACAACATCCAAGATTTATTTACCAAATATAAGGATTTACTGTCTTAACTCAAGGCTTGCAGGGTTGATAAATCTAAGGAGGAGAAACAAATGCTTCTCACTATTCTCTCCAAACTTGGTCCAGAACACTTAGTGTTTGTATCTACATTTCATTCAGTTAGATTCGCCTCTAGAGCCACCTGGAAGATGCCCTCTCTTGAGGAATTTATCAAATCTACGACACAAGAGTAGAACATGCTCATCAACATGGAAAAAATAAAAGGCCCAAAGGTGCATGCAAATACTGTGCAATATGGTAGTAGTCATCAATATCATAAATATAAATATAAAGACAAAAGGAAAGCACATGCAAATCCGAAGAAGGAATAGAACCCAAAACCCTTCAATGATGCCTCCGGATCCAAAGGTGGAAAGGGAAGAAAAGGGGAGAAATGCACTTATTTCCATAAAGGATTCCATCCATAATCCACATGTATGTAGAAACATCTATATCTAATGACCCAAATACTTCAACAAAACAATCTTGGATATTGCGTCCCTGAGGGTGCCAAGAAGAAGAATCCAGAAGATCAAAATTCCAAGAAAGGCATATATAGCCATGCCTTGATTTCCATCAACTCCTCTCCCGATGCTTGGATCGTATATTCAGGTGCATCACACCACATGGTTTCCACAAAATAAGTCTATTATTCATTGGATGCAAGAAAAGGTCCTCCTATTATGATGGGGGACAACTCTCCAGTCAAGGTCACCGACAAAGGAAGAATTGAACTCACAAATGAAATCTTTGAGAATGTGCTTCACGTTCCCAAACTTTTCGTCAATATTCTCTTCGTGTATCAGATGACTAACTCTAGCACCAGAAAGAGATTCATATTCACACCTGATGCAATGGATATATATGACATGAAAACCAATTCCAGGGTTGCTACCAGTGAGGTAAATCATCAATCTATACTCTACACATTTTCTGAATTTATTGAACCAGATTCTACATTATTGCTTACCCATGCTGATGAAAGCAGTAGGATATGGCACGAAAGGTTCATGCATTTAAGTTTTAAGTATATGCAACAACTTAGCAAGAAGGGAATGGTTTATGGTCTACATGACATCCACTTCTCCAAAGGAATTTGTGAGGGATGTGTTCTTGGAAAACACCCTCAAGAGAAATTCGACAAAGGAAAGACTCAGATGCCTTCCTCTCCTTTAGATCTGATCCATAATGACCTCATAGGCCCTTTTCCACATCCATCAATCAACAAAGAAAGGTACATGATCATGTTTTTTGATGATTTCTCATGCTTTACATGGATTTTCTTTCTCAGGCAAAAATCAGAGGTCTTTCAACACCTCAAAGATTTCAAAGCCCTTGTTGAGACACATTCAGGAAGGAAAATCAAAGTCCTTTGAACAGATAACATGGGATAGCATGTCAACCATAAGATAAAAAATCTTTGTCATGAGGAAGATATTCAGTTGCAGCACATGGTTCCCTATACTCCACAACAAAACATAGTTGCTGAGCGGAAAAATAGATCTCTAAAAGAGATGGCATCTTGCATGCTACATGCAAAGTCACTTCCACAGAGATTATGGGTTGATGCACTTAATTGTGCAACCTACATCCAAATCAAATCTCCCCATATATTTTTCAAGGATAAGACCCCTTACAAGGCTTGGAGTGGCCTCAAACCGAAAGTGACCCACTTTTGCATTTTCGGTTCACGTGCATGGGCCATGATTCCCTCTAAGAAGAGGAAGGCACTTGAACCACATAGCACATAGTATATCTTTGTTGGTTACCCCAATGATGTGAAGAGATACAAACTAATTGATCTTTCCTTGTACCAAATCATCATTGAGCGTAGTGTCCAATTCGATGAAAGTGTCTCACATGTACCTCAACAACCGCATGCAAACACCTTTGTTCTTCCACCTTGTTATCACCATGATTTTCATAGCTAGAGTTAGAGGTTTGTCCAAAGTTTTCAAAGTCATGACATGATCTTGAGAAAATCAAGGCATTCCTAGATGAGTCATAGTTTAGGGTGAATATCATGTCAAAAGGTATTATGGTTCATCATCACCTTTTATGAGGTTAGAGAAGGAACAATCATGACACTCCATGTCATTGGTATCATTGCAAACTTCAAAAGCATACTCATTGTGCAAGTTTGTTGTGCAAAGGATTTTGCTGCTTTCATTTGTTGCACGCTGCATAGAGGATTTTGTCGCACAGAGGATTCTTTCATGCATAGGATGCTATTGCACATAGGATGTTGTCACGCAGAGGATTTCATCACGCATAGGATGCTATCGCGCAAAGGATGTTGTTGCACAGAGGATGCTGTCGCGCATAGGATGCTGTTGCGCAGAGGATGTTGTCGCATCGAGGATGTTATCCTGCAAATGATGTTGTCATGTAGAGGATGTTGTCACACATAGGATGTTTTTGTGCAGAGGATTTCATTGCACAGAGGATGTTGTCACGCAAAGGCTACAGGGCGCGCTGCGTAAATGACTGGTTTAGTGGTCAACTTTAAGATCACTTTTTGACCAACTGGAGAGAAATTTTGAAAATCCCTGAGAGGTTTTTGTCGAGGACAAACCAAATAATAAAAACCTCTCTCATATTTGTAAAAGGTGTCACATATTGGGATATTAGAAGGAATATTTGAGCCCTACTTTTGAGATTTCATGATTTCCTGTTTGAGACATGTTTTTGCGACACGTATTCTGGGCAACTGGAGATGAAATTAAAGAAACCGAGAGAGGTTTTTCTTTATAAAGAGCTCATCTACAAAAATAGTTCTTATATTTTACACATATGTTACATCTTGAGAATGAAAAGTGATGTTTTGAAGCATATTTTGTCAGAATTTCACCTCCTGAAAAGCAGGAAATCAATTAGAACGTGTCATTTTCTGTTTGTAATTGTTTCTATTTTTGGAAAGGGGTTGGAGTTTGAAATAGTGAGTTGGAAAGGACCTATAGTGATATATATTGCATGGTACAAGAGTAGAGAAGGGTGGGACCCTTGGGGGATTGGACTATGTATCTTTTTCTTGAATATCTTTTTGAGCTAAATGCACAAGTACCGTGCTTTCATGAAGCAGAGATTCATTACGGTGTTGTTTTAAGTATGTCTTTTCTTTGTAATAATCATCTCCATAATTGTTTGTTCTTTCCAATATTTAGCTAAGATTAAATGTTTGCAATTCATTCATCTTTGATGCTCCATTCATACGGTAAATACTTGTTATGTGTTTAAAGATTGTGGGTTTAGAATTCATCCATGTTTGATGCTCTGCTCATAGTAGTCTATATTTCTATATTTCATCTAAAGTTACATTGAGAACTCATCCTTTGCTAGATGCTCTCAGTGTGATGGGATGACCCTTTCTCTTTTCTGCTTCCATCCAAAATATTGCCTGTTGTTGAAGAATAACACTTACTTTGCCTTTGTTCTCTGTGAGTACACCACCAATCATTAGCTTAATATTTTAATTTCAGAACTTGACTTCATTTCTCAATGGTACCCTTTTCCTTGTTTGTCCTACCAACCCTTTTAAAACAAAAACAAACCTATCCTATCGCAGAATCTAACCTTTGTGCCTTTATTGATGAAACCCTTGAGTTATTACCAATCATTAGACATCTGAGAGAGCCCTCTCTGGTTGTATAGGTCAAAATACAATCTAGAGTTGGTTGAAACAGTTACCTTGGGGTTTTCTTTGATACAACCCAAAGAAATTTCTGAGTGCTAACATTTTGGCGCCGTTGTCGGGGACGATTGCTATTATTTTCCTCAGGAAGAACAACATTGTTTTAGTTCTAAGGTCTAAGAGCAACATACACTTAGTCATATATTGGATGTATTTCTACTCTGGTGACTCCACACATCAAAATATCAGTTTGAAGGTTATTCCATTGGCATAAGAATCCAGAGCTAAAGTTTTCATGGCGACTTCATTATTCAAGGAGATCGAGGTATGAAGATTTTATTGGCTTCAAAATGGAAAGCTTGGCTTTTGATCTGGGTACTTCATCAAACAAAACAACAACGTTGGTGGCAAACCTTGTTTCTCTTCAAAATTTCAGAGATTGGATTGATATGTCTCCTAAGCATTATTGGTGTGGAGATATTCCTTCTTCATTATTATCTTATTTGGATTCTTGGCATATCTTTAGTGAAGGAGATAAGTTAGAATGTTTACAGAAGCTTATTATGGAATTTGAGATAGAACAAGAAACCCAAAGGATATCCCAAGATTCATCTCCTTTTGAAGAATTTTCTGGCCAACAGCAAGAACAATATGAATTAAAGACAGATGAAGCACTATTAACTCATTCAAAATAATATAAAAGAGGGTATGAGGCTGCAATGGCTCACTTTTACAAACATTATGATCTTAGGCCCAAGGTTTGTAGTCCAAGGTTCATCCCGCCAATTGAAAATGAATCTTCAATCAATAAACAATATTCATGTCAAAATAAAGATGTTGTTCAAAAACGTTTTTATGACATAGACAAATTGAACAGTAAGAAATAACCATTTAAATATGATCTCATTGTTGGTCATAAAGAAGTGGTAGTTGTTTCTGCTCTCAAGGATCATTTTGCAACTCTGCTAAAATATTAAATCAAAGTGAGATATGTAATATTTGAATATAAGGATAGTTTCAAATGGCGGAATGACTTGTCATATTTCAGTTTTGACTTTATGACTGGAGGAGATGAAAGCAAGCTGCAGTCAAGAAATCATTTTCTTGATTGGCTTCATTGAAAATATGAGATTACTTGATTTGGCATTTGTGCTTAGTAAAGTAGAGTAGGTAGGAGTATGAATAAACTTGGTTCTATGAGCATTTCTTTCAACAATCAACAATTTTCATTTTTAGCTTAGTTTCCAGATTTCAGTTTGGAGCATATATAGTTTTGGGTTTTCAACAGATCCATGTAACAGGTCAGAGCATAGTTTTCAATGGTTTGGGAGCATCCCAATGGATATGCACAGGGTCTACGAGTTCTTTGCTACCTCACTAGGAGGATAACATCCCCATTAGAACCAGCTGTTAGCACCATGATTTTCATAGCTAGAGTTAGAGGTTTTTCCAAAGTTTTCAAAGTCATGACATGATCTTGGGAAAATCAAGGCATTCCTAGATGAATCATAGGTTAGGGTGAATATCGTGTCAAAAGGTATTATGGTTCATCATCACCTTTCATGAGGTTAGAGAAGGAACAATCACGACACCCCATGTCATTGGTATCATTGCAAACTTCAAAAACATACTCATTGTGAAAGTTTGTTGTGCAAAGGATTTTGATGCTTTCATTTGTTGCACGCTGCGTAGAGGATTTCATCGCACAGAGGATGCCATCGTGCATAGGATGTTTCCGCACAAAGGATTTCATCACATAGATGATTTCATCATGCAGAGGATGTTGCCATGCAAAGGATGCTGACGCGCATGTGATTTTTTCGCATAGAGGATGTTGTCGCATAGAGGATGTTATTGTGCATAGGATTTTGTCATGCAGGGGATGTTGTCGCGCAGAGGATGTTGTCACACAGAGGATGTTGTTGTGCAGAGGATGCTGTCACACAAATGATGTTGCCACGGAGAGGATGTTGTCGTGTATAGGATGTTGTCGTGCATAGGATTTTGTCACACATAGGATTTCATTGCACAAAGGATGTTGTCGCACAAAGGATTTCCCCACGCACAAGCTACAGGGCGCATTGCGCAAATGACTAGTTTAGTGGTCAACTTCAATATCACTTTCTAACCAACTAGAGAGGAATTTTGAAAATCTCCGAGAGGTTTTTGTCGAGGACAAATCAAATAATAAAAAAATTTCTCAGGTTTGTAAAAGGTGTCATGGATTGGGAGATTCAAAGGAAGATTTGAGCCCTATTTTTCAGTTTTCATGATTTCCTGTTTGAGACTTGTTTTTGTGACACGTATTTTGGTCAGCTAGTGATAAATTTCAAGAAAATGAGAGAGGTTTTTATTTATAATGAGCTTACCTACAAAAATAGTTCTTAGATTTTACAAATCTATTACAGTTTAAGAATTACAAGTGGCGTTTTGAATCCTATTTTTCAGAATTTCTCCTCCTGAAAAGCAGGAAATCAATTAAAACGTGTCATTTTCTATTTGTAACTGTTTCTATTTTGGGAAAGGGGTTGGATTTTGAAATGGTGAGATGGAAAGGATCTATAGTGCTATATATTTCATTGTACAAGAGTAGATAAGGGTGGGACCATTGGGGGATTGGACTTTGTATCTTTTTCCCGAATATCTTTATGAGATAAATGCACAAGTATCGTGCTTTCATGAAGCAAAGATTCATTACAGTGTTGTTTTAAGTATGTATTTTATTTGTAATGATCATATCCATAATTGTTTGTTCTTTCAAGTATTTATCTGAGAGTAAATGTTTGGAATTCATCCATATTCGATGCTCCATTCATACGATAAATACTTATTATGTGTTTAAATATTGCGGGTTCAGAATTCATCCATGCTTGCTGCTCTTCTCATAGTAGTCTATCTTTCTGGATTTCATCTAAAGTTACATTGAGAACTCATCCTTTGCTAGATGATTTTAGTGTGATGGGCTGCCCCTTTCTCTTTTATGCTTCCATCCAAAATATTGCCTATTGATGAACAATAACACTTACTTTTCCTTTGTTCTCTGTGAGTACACCACCAATCATTATCTCAATATTTTAATTTCAGAACTTGACTCCATTTCCCAATGGTACCCTTTTCCTTGTTTGTCCTGCCAACCCTTTAAAACAAAAACAAATTCGTCCTATCGCGGAATCTGACCTCTTTGACTTTATTGATGAAACCCTTGAGTTATTACCAATCATTAGACATCTGAGAGATCCCTCTCTGGTTGTATAGGTCAGAATACAATCTAAAGTTGGTTGAAACAGTGACCTTGGGGTTTTCTTCGATATAGACCAAAGAAATTCTCGAGTGTTAACACACATGTCAGAAATGATGAGCATGCACATACCGACTCTTCTTAAGATGAGAGTTCTGATTCAGAGGATTCAGATGATCTAGATACAGAGTCAATACAGCTAGATGCAGAGTCAGTGCATCTAGATGCAGATGTAGAGCCAGAGCCGAGGCCCAAGTGGGCCCAAACTACTCTTCAGGATGCATGGGATCTTGTTGGGGATCCAACTAATACTAGGAGGATTCGATCTGATTTTGAGGAGCCTCCTCTTGCACTCACTTCCACTGAACCGATGCCACCCTAACATCTTTTCTTGGTTCAGTCTTCAGATCCACAATCTTATGGTGAGGCTGCTCGAAATCCCTTTTGGGAACCCACCATGCAGGAGGTGTAAAACTCTCTCCTCGAGAACTGGACTTGGGATCTAGTTCCCATTCCTTTAGGAAGGAAACTTCTTAGGTGCAGATGGGTCTACAGGATCAAGAGCACAACAGATGGACATATTAGTAGATACAAATCCAGGCTATTTTCCAAAGGATTTCATCAGGTGCATGTCATTGACTATGATGAGACCTTCGCTCCAGTAGAGAATATGGATTCCATACGTTTGGCACTTTCCATTGCAACAAACAAGGGATGGTAATTCCATTATATGGACATGAAGAATCCATTTATTCACGACGATCTCTCTGAGGAGATCTATATGGAGCAGCCCCAGGGATTTATGCAATATTCATCTTTGATCTGTGAACTGAAGAAGTCTCTTTATAGCCTCAAGCAGGCTCCGAGGACATGGTATGCAAAGATGGACTCCTACCTGCTGTCACAGAACTTTGTACATTGTAAGTCAGACCCAAATATTTACATGCCCACGACGAATGATTCACTTCTACTCCTAGTTCTGTATGCTGATGATTTGTTGATCACCGATTGTTCGACTTCAGCAATTGCTACAATCAAGAGGATTCTACATGACAGGTTCTTGATGACGGTCATGGGTCCGCTACACTTCTTCCTTGGACTCAAGATCAGTCAGGATGCATCATGCATCAAACTCTCTTATGCCAAGTATGCATGAGATATCCATGAGATATTTCACATGATAGACTGCAAGTTTGCCCCAACTCCTTTCCTATTAGGAGTCAGACTTGAGGATGGTAGGTACACTTCAATGGTTGAAAACACATTGTATAAACAACTAGTGGGGAGCTTGTTGTATCTCACACACTCAAGACCATAACTCTCCAATCGAGCGTCTGATTAAGGATCGAGCAGTGTTGTCGCAGTTAAGTGTTAAAATGGTCAAGTACAGAGCACAAGCAGTAGAGCTGAAAGGAATTCTTTCAACCCCAATGGACCAACATAGGTTCCCATATGCCAACACATGTGAGGAACTCTTCGTCAAGTGGTCAGAGTATGAGAAGAGTCATCCACTTCAGTAAAACTATTTGATGATTCTTAGAAGACAGAGAGATGAAGTGCCATGTGGCGATATTTTGTTCTACTTAGCTTACACTCGTAGTAGCTATTTTTAGTTAATGATTCATTATAAATAAGAGGATTGAACTTTTAGTAAAGGTCGATGGTTTTTGCAAAGACCCTCATTTTTGGAATTGTAAATAACTATTTCCGAACTACCTTAATTAAGAAGTCCTGTTTAGGACCAGAGACAAACTTCTATTTTTCATGAATGGATGTTGTAATGAGTAAGAGTTTCTGGATCTATTGATAAGTTAGCTGTTTCAATATTTTTTGTAGTTCTTGTCTTTAATGATGAAAGAAAATCATTATGTTAATGTGTGATTAATGCTAGAGCTAAGGAAACTATTTTTCTTGCCATCATTTTATTGCATGTATTTTTTCTTTCGATAATCATATCTCAGTCAATAATTGAAATACCAAAAAGTTAATGTATTAGTACTAGGCTTTTCACAGGTTTGAAAATCTTTGTCTGCATGCTTGAGCACAAGGGTTATCCCAAGATCAACCTTCTTTAGTAGTTAAGATTCCCCTTTTTACCAAATGGTTGATACCAACACACTTCTTTTTATCAGACCCATCTAATAAAAAAAAATACAAAAAGATAACGTTTAAATTGGAGGAACTTTCACAAGAAGATATCCTGTCAATCACTACGTAAAGCCCATCGATTATTTCGCCGGATCGAAATATCTAGAGAAACATTCCATTATCAAACGCTGTAGAGTCTAATTGGCCCTCAGTGGCGAGTTTGGTTCCTGCTGTTGAGTCAAAGGGATTTAGGAACCCTCAACATACTTGGCACTAGAAGGAGGATCTGTTGAATGAATGGATAACAACATTTCTGATATAATATTTAACACAACCTATAGATTCAAAACAACCCACATGCATGGCTAGTAATAGTCAAGACAACCTGTTAGCGTCGAAAGTCACTCCTAGATTGCTTGCAGGAGTAGAGCCCGACACCCATCAGTTTAATGTCACGATTTTTTTATAAAAGGATGATCAAATGGGAGTAATACTCAGAACAATAACGTCTCAACTCTGAAACTAGGCCAGGCATGCATGGGCGAGTAAGGTCTTAGATAAAATTCAAATAGTGAGTTGTAATAAGGGTGAGTAGGTGGAAGAATTGCATAAGAAGAGTGCAGGGGTCTGTTATAAACATCAGGTTTCTAACATACTGTGAGAAGAAACGTCCAAAGGAAAGATCTTCTTACATTCGAGCGCAGAAGACCAGAGAATACAATAATGCAACAACAAATCCTTTATCATAACACCACTACAACAATTCATGCGAATCATTTGATCATGAACTCTATGGTATGAGACGAAAACATAGATGGAGCAGGAAAACTGTTTGTCATAAAACAAGAAATCTCAAACACATATGCACAACCATCGAACTAGAATGATCATTAAAACTTTACAGTCGAGAGCTTTGCTCTACCACCGATAGATACAAAAATGGCAAAAATGCCTACATATACTCAAAGCAACAACAACAATAGAATCGAGACGTTGCATTAAAAACTTCGCGTCTGCATGGCTTCTGACAATCTGCACCGGCAGTCTCTGAATGATCATGCACCTGCGGCGGACGCAATCGGACTCCTGACAGTTCCATGGGAAAATCGATGTGCCTTTAATTTGTCATCGGACTTTCCCATTATGGAGAAGGTGATGTCTAACCACCACCAAATACTTCAATAACTGCTTTATTGGGATTGAGGATGGCCCAGCCAACTCGGCACTTCTGCGACGTGGAAGACCCTTCGCACTGCCACCTGGAGTAGTTGAATGGCCTGATGAATAGGCGTGGAGGCCAGCGTGAAGGATGGGGCACATAACGGGAGTGGTGACACTGAAACTATGAGGGTGTGATATGAAGTGATTAGGTGTGAGAGAGGTTACAGAGGAAGACATATGGCGGAGAGAGATAAGTGAAGGGGGAAAGAGATGAGATATAATGGGCAAATTTTTAGTGGGAGGCTGATGTGGAAGGGAGCGGGACACATGGAAAGGGGTGAGTGGAATATGAGATGGGAAAGGGACCACATGGACCAGAAGAGGGGAGATGGACAGATGGTAAGATAACACGACAAGAAAGGGGGGCCCCACGTCGATTAAACACAGAAAGACAGAGGATGCCCGGATTTCCTGTGCACCTTTGATCCGGGCGATCCAATCGCAGCCGTTGGGAGATTCATTCTCGATTCCAGACCCCCCCCCTCCGCTTAAAGGTAGAAAGGCGGGGGGGGGTCCAGAATCACCCTATGCACCGTTGATCCAGGCGCCTCGATCATGACCGTTGAAGATGTGCGCCCTCGATTCCAGACCCCCCCCCTCCACTTAAAGGTAGAAAGGCGGGGGGGCTCCAGAATCCTATGTGCGTCGTTGATCTGGGCGCGCGAATCTCTGCTTTCCAAACTTGATTTCCATTTAAACACAGGCACAATTGAATCCCAAACTTAGGGTAAGTGGGTTTTTAGCCCACTCTTTTTCATTTTACCCTTGTTACGAGAAATATCGCTAACATTTGGCTCCATGGGGGATAGAGTCATCCCTGTGATGCTCTAAGGACTCTTTTGCAGATTCAGTGCCTTTCTGTTGGGCTATGGAGTCATTTATTAAGATGAAAACAAAAAAAATATTTACAAAAACAAAAGAGCCGATTGCAGCTCACAAAAAACATTTTTTCAAGAAATGCCCATTTACTGGGCCACTAAAAACTTCTTTGCCTTNTGCCCCTGTCCTGCCTGGGTGCATCCCATTTGAGCACTAGATCACCCTGCCCGAATTCCTTCTTTCTGCTCTTCTTGTCGAAATACTGCTTGATTTTCTGCTGATGATTGTAGGCCCTGTTCATGGCCTGCTCTCTGATCTGCTGCACTTCCACCATCTAATAAATTCTCCTGAACATATGGTCAGGGTCTCCTTTAAGGTCCTGGAGGAATTTTGTCACGGATAAGGCGAGTTGAGTAGGGAAAATGACCTCTGTTTCGTAAATAAGCTGGAAGGGTGAGATGCCCAGGGACTTCTTTGTTGTTACCTGATCAGCCCATAGAGAAAATTTGAGCTTTGAATCCCAGGCCCTTTTAGTATCTTCCAATAATTTCTTAATGAGCTTGATCAGGCTTTTATTGGAAGATTCTGCCAATCCATTTCCCTGAGGATAATATGGAGTAGAGTGAATCAGTGAAATCTCAAACTGTTCACAGAACTTGACTAGAGGCTCAGACCTGAAGGAGGGGGAATTTTCAGTGACAATCCTGCTAGGTCAGCCAAATATGGCTATGATGTCCTCCAGGAAGCTGATAATTACTTTGTGAGAAGTGCTCCTGGTGGGGACAACCTCTATCCATTTGGTGAAATAATCTGTCGCAGTCAGGATCCATCTGTGCTGGCCACTTGAAGGAGGATGAATTTTCCCAATGAAGTCCATTCCCCATTGCTGAAAAGGTGCTGAAACTACTACAGGCTTTAATGGCAGAGATTTGAGCTACTGCTTTCCTGAGAACTTTTGGCATTTGATGCAAGCTTTGATTTCTCTGCAGACATCAGGGAATAAAGTGGGCCAGTAATACCCAGCTCAGAGGATCTTATGGGCCGTGGTCTTCCAGAAATGATGACCTCCACAAAGGCCACTGTGGAAATCAAATGTAACCTGCTGGGCTTCTTGTGGGTCCAGGCACCTTAAAAATACCCCTAAAGGGTCTTTCCAGTACAAGGTTTGGTCAATGAAGCAATATCTGACTACCTTGAGCTTTAGAGCTCTTGCCTTTCTTTTTTCCATGTCATCAGGGGGCCTCAATTCTTGTAGAAAGTACAAGATATCCTTGTACCAGGGGCATGCTGCTAGTGATAAATCACCTTTGAAATTCTTGTTGGATGACTTGGCTTGCTCATTGATGTAGTTAACCCCCAAGGCCTTGCAATTGGATTCAACCAGCAGCTTGGCTAAACCCTGCCCCTTTATCAACTTGGTGGGCTTAATTTCTAAATCAAACTCTAGGATCTTGGTGATCCATTTACCTCTCCTCCCATCTATGTCAGGCTGTATAAGAATGTCCTTCATAGAGGCTGAAGGAACGTATGCAGTGACTCTTGAGTGCAAGACATACACTCTGAAATATTTGAGGGCTTTCACTAAAGCATAGGCCTGCTTTTCCATGATCTTGTACCGGAGTTCTGCATCTCTTAATGACTTGTTGTAGAAGGCAATAGGCTGCTCTCGCCCTTGATCATTTTTCTGCAATAAGACTGCTGCTACTGTATCACAAGAAGCAAAAGAAAAAATCAGAAAATCTTTAGAATAGTCAGGACTGATTAGCACAGGTGCCTCAGTCAATGCCCTCTTTATTTGGACAAAAGATTCCCTAGGTTCAGTAGTCCATTTCACTTCATTTCCCTTCCTGAGCATAGCTGTGATATGTTTCACCAACTCAGCAAAATTCGAGACAAATCTCCTCAGAAAATTTATCTTCCCCAAAAAGGCCTGAACTTCCTTCTTAGATCCGGGGAGGGACAGGGTCTGAAGTGCTTCTACCCTGCTAGGGTCAATCCTTACTCCCTTTGCTGACACTATATGGCCCAATAGCTTCCATTCCTTCATAGAAAACAAAGACTTCTTGGGGTTCAGGGATAGGCCAAACCTCTGACACTTTAGGAAAACTTTCTTCAAGTGGAAATAGTGCTCCTTGTCCGTCCTGGAGAAGACCGTGATGTCATCCAGATAGATCACCACAAACCTATATTTCTCCCCGATGAAGGCTATGTCCATGGCTCGCTAAATTGTGGCTCCCGCCTTCATCAACCTGAAAGGCATTTTGGCATACATGAATGTGCCCCATGGAGTGGTGAAGGCCATTTTTTCCCTGTCCTCAGGAATGACTGATATATGATTGTAGCCAGAAAATCCATCAATGATGGATATTCTAGATGCACCAGTGACCTTATGCAATATATGTTCCATGTTGGGTAGGGGATAATTTTCCTTCCTAGAGCTCCCGTTCAGGTTCCTAAAATCAACGCAGAGTCTGATTTCCCCACTTTTCTTTCTTACCGGAACCAAATTGGCCACCCAATCGAAATATCTCAAGGGGACAATGATTTTGGCATCTAGTAGCTTCTTCACTTCTTTCTCCATGACAGGTAGCAACATGGGATTTATCTGTCTTAGCTTTTTCTTGAATGGCTTAGCCTCTTCTTTCAGTGGGATCTTATGCTCAATGACAGATGTGTCATATGTCTTGAGGTCTTCATAGGTCCATGCAAACACATCAGCAAACTCTCTCAGCAACTCAGTATATTCGACCCTCTGCTCCTTGGTTAAACTCCTTGACAATTTGACAAACTTGGGCTCCTCTGGTGTGCCAATGTTGCACTCAGCTGTGTCAGCATCATCACCTGAAACTCTACCCTTCACTGCCACATCATTTCCATTGAACAATCTTTCTAACGGGATGAGTCCTCTCGGAATGTAATTGCTCGATAGTTGAATAATCTGGTAGTTAGCAATTTTATTTAAAAACTTCCCAGGGTGATGGTCACTTTCCATGTCAGGATCCTCATCTATGTGCAACACAGAAAAGTCATCAATGGATTGGAGAAATTTCTTGATTTCCAGATCATCTTCAAACACCTTCCAATGCTTGACATTGTCCGGTACAGAGGGTCTATATTTTATTTCAACATCAGGTTTGACCATAGGTGGCAGGGGCAATTCGAGCAGGCTAGCTGAGACAGCTAAAGAATCGGCTGAAGTATTTTCCTCCCTTGGAATGAAAGAAATATTAAAAGCTAGGAAGAAATTATCAACTAGGTCCCATACCCCATTTCTGTAATTTCTGAGCCAGGGATTTTTAGCACGATAGGAATTTATGACCTACTGGATAATCAATTCATCATCTTCGAATATTGCTATCTCTTTAATTCCCATTTCCTTTGAAGCCCTCATACCCAGAACAAGAGCTTCATATTCTGCCACATTGTTGGTGATTTCGAATTCCAGCTTGTATGACAAAGATATGGTCTCTTGACAAGGCGATATGAAAACCACTCCGGCACCTGCACCTATACTGGAGGAAGCTCCATCAAAGAACATCTTCCAAACAAAGGTGGTTGGAGGAGGTATCTCCTAATTAAGAATGGGCTGCTTTCTGATCTGTAAAGGGGCCTCATGAGTTTCAGTGATTTGTAACAAACTAGACCCTAAATCGATGTCAAGTGAAAAGATGGGGTGATTAGTGGGGTTTGCTTCATCACTGACAATATAGGCCAGCTGGGCTTCTCTGTACAACCTCCTGTGTTCCCCTCCAAAAACTAGAATGGTGGCATATGTGAGATCCATCTGTAATGTTCCTCCCAGTCTCTTAATCCAAGACCTTGACAACAACATGCCAAACTTGGGGGGAACATCAGCTACCACAATGTCCATGACCACACTCTTCATGGGTAGTTGAAACAAAGAAACCAACAGGTCCTTTATGACTCCCAGACATTGTACCCTCCTCGAATTGAAAGAGTACAAATCATGATAGGCCTTGGTCACTTCTAGTCCCAGTTCTTCCATGACTATCTTGGGCATAAGGTTATGAGAAGCTCCTGAATCCATGAGGTAATTATGCATCACTTTATCATGTATATTCAGGGAGGTGTAGAAGGGAGGGGATGAATCATCTCTGTCTTCTACCATGGGACCTAGGACAATTGCTGGCCTTTCATCTTGGAGGTTTATGGAGTCTGTGGGAGGGCATGAGGCTTCAGACCGCCAAAGCTCAGAGAAGCGTTTTTTTAATTCTTCATG
>JASDQU010735301.1:22406-32654 GCA_032191745.1 Picea mariana
TATATCTTCAGATCTGGTATTGGTACTTAACAATAGATATATATTTTTTTTCATGCATGTGGATTTCGAATGGAATCCTTTGTGACAGTATGTGCATTTCTCTCCTTTTCTTCCCTTTTCTCCTTTGGATCTGAAGGCATCAGTGAAGGGTTTTGTGTACCTTTCCTTCTTTGTATGTGTATGAGCTTTCTGCTTGTCTTTATCTTTATATTTTTGATATTTTTGGCTTCCATCATGCACAGTGAGTGCATGTTCCCTTGGGTCTTTGATTGCACCCATGTTGATGAGCTTGGTTTTCTCTTTTGTCAAGGATTCGATAAAGCCCTCAAGAGAAGGCATCTTCCAGGTGGCTCTAGAGGCGAATCTAACAGTATGGAATGTGGATACGAATACATAGAATTCAGGTCCAATCTTGGAGAGAATGTTGAGAACCATTTGTTTCTCCTCCATCGATTTATCAACCTTGTAAGCTTTGAGTTGCGACAGTAAATCCTTGAATTTTGTAAAGAAATATTGGATATTGTCAAAGATTTTTGGATCCAATGTGAGCATCTCCACCTCCAACATGTGTCCCCCCGTCTCATCTTGTTTTCCAAAGAGTGCTTCCAAGATTTTCTAGGCTTCATTGGGAGTCTTACAGGAAGATATGTGAAAAAGGAGATCGGGAGAGATAAGACTACAAATTGTTCTGAGTGCCTCATCCATGCGATTTAAGTACTTGTATTTTTCTATGGATGATGTCATTTTTTTATCTGTATTCATGGTTAACCTATGCAACCCTATGGATTGGATATGTATAGCTATTTTATCCTTCCATGCAAAATAGTTGTAAGGTGTAAGAATGAATTCTTTTTGGAATTCCATCTTTCCGCTGTCTTCAATCCTTTGTACCTGCAAAAAATTTTGGTGTAGCTTTTGATTAGAAGTCTGGTGCCTCTGATACCATGTAAATGTGTTGAACCTACACAGAATATATATATATATAAACAATAATACACACATTTGCAGAGAGAATTGGAGAAGGAAGAAGAAGAAGAGAAAGAATGGAAGAATTCTCATTAATCGTTATGAATAATGAATAATTTACACATGATATACTCTGTATAACTCAATGAGTTCGAATTTAGGATAACCAATGCACCATAGTGGTGGTATAGAGTGAAATGGACACACACCAACAATTACGGGAGTGAATTTCCACCTATTCTAGTCTCTCAGGCAGTTACGGGAGTGAACTGCCACCTAGGTGAGTTAACTAGTCAACTAGTCTTCAGTTAGTTGACTGAACAGTGAGTAGTGAGGAGTTAAATCAGGGAATTAAGGCTAATGTACCACTCTGGTGATAATACCAAGGAAAGGTCGAATTATCATGTTTATGATCCCAATGTTGCATGGTGATGATCCCAATGCAACATCTAAACGCAACTCAACTAGTCAAACTGAAGTGTCAACTGAAAGAGAATATTCTCTTGGTGGAATATTCTCCCCTAAAATATAGGAGACTGGATAATGACTACTTATGAATAATAAACAAGGAATAACCTTAGGAAAAATAAATCCTAGGTGTGTGTGAAGTAACTCCAATAATGTAGTGCCACTAAGTGAATGTAGAATGGTCTTAGGTAGTCCATACTTATATGATTGTAAAGCAATATTATACATGACGAAGAATCAATATCAATTAACCAAATAAGGTCAAGATTATGTGGTTCATGCTCATCATGTAAATGCAAATAAAACTCTTCAAACTATGGAACAATTAAATAAGGCAACTCAAGCAAGCAACAAATCAATAATTGTTTCAAGTGGAGTAATAGATCTTAAGAAAGAACAGGAAATGATTGTTGAATGGAAAATCAATCAAATTTTTCTTTAGGATAAGTGATCCAGGTGGATATCAGTGGCCACCCACCTTTTCCAACTGGCTCAAAACAGTTTTCTGACAATTTTGGCAATTTACTATTTTTAACAGTTTTTACTTCTCAGACCATTTTGAGGGCCTAAATGAAGGTTTTTAGATATAGATATTCTCAATGATAGTAGAATACATGATTGATTCCCCAAAATGAATATTCTCAATGATTCCTTTCCAATGGGCTATCATACACCTAAAACAAAGATCGTATGCAAAAGTTATGACCCCGAGAAGTTGATGTACTAACTTACCCAAAAGGGGCCCACATGAATTTTGGTGCTTCATCTCTTAGGGTTAGGTTTTTGGATGTCTAGGGTTTTTTGCATTACTGTTTATTGCAAAAAGGACTTCATAGCCTCACTATAATCATCTTCTTGCGAATGAGTGCAACTATCACATCTCGCCTCAGAGATAAGCCACCACCATTCCAACAAGCTTGTTTCCGCTGCATTTTATAGTTTCAACTTATTTCCTTATTGAATAGAAAACTAGTTTTACTGTATCTCTATTATTTTGTGTTAGGCACATGTTAATAATATGTAGTCATTTCCTTCTTCTCATAAAATTTGGATCAGTGGTATCAGAGCGGTCTATTCCTTGTCGTCTTAATGCATGTCCCCAACGAGGTCGGAGTACAAAGAGTTTGGTCTCGAGCTTGTTTCTCTTGAGGAAAAAAGCTCTCGCAAACCCAAGCGACCTCTCATGGCAGGAGAAAATAAATATGATGGTAAAGGATATCCTTTCAAAATATTGATTGAGGAATCCCTCATGCAACAAATGAACAACATGATGGATAGTTTCACGCAAATCCTTCAACGGCTACCAACAGGCGACGCATCTTCTTAGAGCGGAGGTGCCACTCCCTTCAAGGTACAAATAAACTTAGATATTCCTATATTTGAAGGTTAGATAGACACAGATGTTGTAGACAAGTGGTTGAATATACTAAAAGGGAATTTTTCTGTCCGTAACTTTTCAAATAGAGAAAATATTACTTTTGCGCTCGTCAAAGTCGTTCCCCATGTCAAAGATTCGTGGGAAACTTTCTTTAAGCAAACGGAAATAGAGGAACCCTAATTATTTACAGTCACATCCACCTGGTATTCCTTCAGGGATGATATTAAGGAACAATACTACCCTATCATAAGTTATGATGACTTGTACACCAAATGGACCACACTGCGGCAAGAAAGAGACCAAGCAGTGCTAGATTTCATGAATATCTTTCATACCTTGCGCACCAAGCTGGGTATCAAAGATTCGGAGAGACATATGGTGCTCAAGTATCACGACGCTCTGCATATATTCAAAGTGACATCCAAACCGAAATGGAATTTTTGGAAAAGGCATGGCCTACCGATATGCTGTCAAAATCCAGCAAAAGCTCAAACAAAAGACGTGGAAATTTGGGCCTAGGAACCCCACACAACAAAAGCCATGAAAGGGCAGCCCCAACCCATAGAACAAAGGAAAGTTCAAATATGGAAAGTATCAAGAAAACCATTCCAAGCCACAAGCAAAGAGGGACACTAGAAAGACAAAGAAAGATACTAGGAAGTGGTGCGACTTCCATAAGATCCCTTGGCATAACACTTCTGACTGTCACTCAAAGCAGACGCTGGTGGCCGAAGTGAAAGCCTATGAATCAGATGCAGGTTCAGACTCTGAGCCAGAACTAGAAAGAGGAATATGGATCATTGACGTAGAACCCATTGCCACCCTTGCTACCACCAAGCTCCAACCTAGTGAACCAGATGAGCCAGAAGAAGGAGAATGCCTCTTCCATTCATAGATGTGGGTAAAAGGCACCCCACTGCAATTCATCGTGGATAGAGGTATCCAGAAGTACCTCATATCAGTAGAGGTCATCAAGCGACTGGCCCTGCTGACAACACCACACCCACAACCCTACACCATTGGATGGCTCCACCAAGGAAGCAATCTCCGCGTCATCCNATGAAAACATCATGTTGTATATGAGTCTAGGCCTCGTAGTGTTATTATTACTTTGAACAGGAAATTGTACAGGATACCTGAGGCAGTCCCACCTAGTGATATTTCCTTGATCTCTGCTAAGCAATGAAGGAAGGTCATCTCTCAGGAAGGGAAGTTTGTATTCTTTTTTATTCACTCTCAGAATAAGAGAAAGATAATAGCCACATCCAGGGTCTCTGCGGCCGACCTCTCCACATAGCACAAGCAAGTAGATAAGGTCGTGGAAGAATACTCAAATATCTTATCCTCACATACCGAGGTACCTCTGCACTGCCAGGTCAAGCATCCCATTGATCTGACCCTCGTTGCACCACTTCCTAATGGGCCAGTCTATCGCCATTCTTTGTTAGATAATGAGGATATCAAGTGACAGATCCAAGAACTGCTCCACAAGGGGCACATACATCCCATCTCATCACCTTGTGGGAGTCCAATTGTACTGGTACAGAAGAAAGATGGAACCTGATGACTCTACATTGATTACCAGGATCTGAATAAAATCACAGTAAGAAACCAATACTCGATTCCCCAAATCGACACCCTCCTTGATCAAATCATGGGGGTCAAATACTTCAGTAAGATTGATCTGAAGTCTGGCTACCACTAGGTCCCGATAGAATAGACAAATGTATGGAAAACTTCCTTCAAGTCAAAAGAAGGCCTTTTTGAATGGTTGGTCATGCCCTTTGGTTTGAAAAATGCTCCAGCCACTTTCATGAGGATAATGGACGATAACCTATGACCATTCACTAATAATTTTGTAGTGGTGTATCTGGATGACATTCTCATTTACAACAAGACTTGGGCCAAACACTTGCATCATATTCAATAGGTTCTACACACCCCGTGGTAGCACAAGCTATATGCCAACTTGGAAAAATTCTCCTTCGGCATGGACAGGGTCCATTACCTGGGCTACATAATTGATCAGCATGGCATACATGTGGATCCAACCAATATCCAAGTCATTTGTGACTAGCCAGTTGCAACCACACTCATTAAGCTTCAGATCTTCTTGGGCCTTGCAAATTTCTATCGTAGGTTCATGTTGGGATTATCCCATATTGCATGGGACCTTAGAAAAATAACCAGGGGTGGTGGTAAGGAGAAATTTGCGTGTGGCTAGTCCCAACAGAAAGAATTCGACAATTTGAAGAAATGCTTGTGCTCAACCCTAGTACTTTCACTACCAAACTTGCAACAACCCTTTGAGATCGAGACAGATGCTTCAGACTATGTGGTGGGAATCATTCTCACTCAACACGACCACCCCATGGCCTATCATAGTGAGAGACTATCAGATGTTGATCATAAGTACCCTACTTACGACAAAGAAATGTACTCCATTATGCAAGCATGCATCTAGTGGAGACATTAGATTCTTGGGAAGGAGACATTCATCCACACTGATCATAAGCCACTGTAGTTCATGCAGACACAAGGAAAATTGCAGAATGATCGCCATCAAAAGTGGTCCACATACTTGCAACAATTCCACCTCAAAATCAAGTATAAAATAGGAAGCACCAATCGTGTCACGGATTGTCTCAGCAGACCACCAGTCACAACACTCACCATGGTGATAAACTCCTGTGGCCATGAGACATCTGGATGGCCCCAACTCTATGAGACAGACCTGGACTTCGCCACAACCTACCAAATGTTGGGTGCAAAGGGAGTTGTCGATAATTTCCATATTCAGGATGGGTTGTTGTGTCGTCTGGGCCATATCTGTGTTCCATCAAGTGAGCGAGTGAAGCTAATCTGGGAATCCCACTACAGTCGGGTGACAAGACACTTTGACGTTGAAAAGATAGTGGTGATGCTACATAAACATTTCTACTGGTCGAAACTTCAACAGGAGGTCAGCAAGTATATCAGGTCCTACACTACCTGCATTATTTCCAAATCGACCAGTAAGAAACAGGGCCTACACAACCCTCTTCCTACTCCTGACATGCCACAGGAATCCATATCAATGGACTACATGTCGGGCCTCCCGTCCACCAAGTGGGGAAATGACTGTGTTTTTGTGCTTGTTGATCGCTTTTCTAAGATGGTGATTTTGGTTGCCTGCAAGAAGAACATCACATCAGAGGCCACTGCCAAGCTCTTATTTGAACGAGTCTAGGTACATTTTGGAATCCCACAAACCATTGTCTCAGATTTGGATAGTCGATTTCTCAGCACATTTTGGTTGAGCCTCTGGTCACTGCTAGACACCAAGCTCACCAATTCCACAGCCTTCCACCCCCAGACAAATGGCCAAACCGAGTTTGTCAATCGAATGATTGTGCATATCCTTCGCATGTATAATTCAAAGCACCCTCACTCATGGGATGAGAGCCTTCCCTATGTCCAACATATCTACAACCGAGCCCTTCATAGCTCAACCAACCACAAACCCTTTTAGGTGGGGTTAGGATTCCAATCATTGGGTCCCATAGATGTTGCACTTCCCGTTGCGGTCACCTCGACCGACTCATCTCATGATCCAACTGAAGCTGACAAAGCCACCTGGTTCATTGAGAAGATCCAGCACATTCACCAACAGGTTCATGATATCCTACAAAAGTCCAATGACAAGTACAAGCAGCGACATAATCAACATTGGGTGCCACATAAGTTTCAGGTCGACGACAAAGTTTGGTTGCACTTGCAAAAAGAACACCTTACAGGACCCCATCGAAAGCTTCACCCACTCTGTTATGGGTCGTACACCATCACCAAGGTTGTGGGGGATAATGATTTTGAGCTCAACATTATTCCTTTCCTTAGCCTGCACACAATGTTCAACGTGGATCTCCTTCGCCCTTATTTCCCACCATTATTGGACACCTTAGACGTAGCAGAGAAGTTGACACCAACAGAGCTCAACCCTGGATGCATACAACATGCATCCAATGATCATATTTTAGACACACCGATCAATGGAAATCGACAGCAAAGGATCCAACTTTATCGAGTCGTCAAAGCAGGGCAACTCCTGCACCAAGGCAAGTGGCTCACTCGGAGCCAAATTCAGCAGAAATTTCCTCATCTGATGGGGGAACTCAATGCAATGGAGACAATTGTTTCCTAAGGAGGGAGGATTGATCCAGGTGGATATCATTCGCCACCCGCCTTTTCTAATTGGCTCAAAACAGTTTTCTGACAATTTTGGCAATTTACTATTTTTAGCAGTTTTTACTTCCGGGGCCATTTTGAGGGCCTAAATGAAGAATTTTCGGGATCGAGATTCTCAATCATAGTTGAAGGCATTATTGAGCCCCAAAAATGAATCTCCTCGATGATACCTTTCCAACGGGCTATCATACTCCTAAAATGGAGATCGTATGAAAAAGTTATGACCCTGGGAAGTTGATGTATTAACTTACCCAAACAGGGCCCACATGACTTTTGGTGCTTCATCTCCTAGGGTTAGGTTTTTGGATGTCTAGGGTTTTTGGCATTCCTGTTTATTGTAAAAAGGACTTCAGAGCCTCACCGTAATCATCTTCTTGTGAATGAGCGTAGCTGTCACATCTCTTCTCAGAGATAAGCCGCCACCATTCCAACAAGCTTGTTTCCACAGCATTTTACAGTTTCATCTTATTTCCATATTGAATAGAAAACCAATTTTACTGTATCTCTATTATTTTGTGTTAAGCACCTGTTAATAATCTATAGTCATTTCATTCTGCTCATAAAATATGGATCAATAAGCTTATGTCGTGCAAATACTACAAGTATATCAGCTCATTTGCAGTCATGTTTTTGATGCTATCATTAGTAATGTTGTCTAAATGGATGATAGGGGCTTCAGTAAGATGTGATAGGGTACAAATCGCTAACAATATGTTGTCATTTTTCATGATTGTGTTACAATTGATCTTGATGAGACAGGTGCACACGACAAAGTTCAAAGACATAGATCAAGCTGGGTGGCCTATCCCAAGCTTGTTGACTGGTCAGTAACCTTTTGGTGACCAAAAGCTCCTTTAGTGGGGAGGTGTGATCCAGATTTGGATCTAGGAGATTGAATGAGGCTCAAAAAGGCCTAAAAATCAAAATTTTTAGAATGTCTTCATAACAAACGTTTGAGTAGGCCTCATCGATATGAACCCAACTCAACTTGAACGGACTCAAATGAATGGTGTATGCTCCTGATATCACGTTTTGTTTGATTTACCAAATAGACAAAAATCCAAACAGGTCAACAAGCAAAAATTTAATGCTGACGTGAGCATGACATCATGATGATGTCATCATTATGACATGGCAGTGTCTGTAAGTGACACATGGTAGTAGTTCGTATAGATGACGTGGTAGGGGAACATTGGACTATTGATGGGGAAGGTACAGGTGGACCAATTGGGAGGTCACATGTGTCACCACTGAAATGGTGACATGCGGCACGCCTGTACAACTGACATGACACGTATGATGACATGTGGCAGGTGTGTTGACGTGGTCGGTTGCTGACTAGGCAGAAGATAGACTTGGACCAATCCTTTATTGATAAGTGGAACATTTGTGGACCAATGACAGGGTGCCACATGGCCAGACGTGGGCTACCATGTGGCACCCCATCATTTGTTTGGATGGTTAAAATTTTGAAGCTCGTAGGCTTTGACCGCATGACCTCTTGGAGAGGAAGTTATTTGGATAGGGAAAATACCATTGATCCACCATGGGACTTGTTAATACAAGTCCACATTAATATAATTAAAGTGCTTCAAGTGTAAAGGCAGTGGCAGAAGGGGACTGGGGCTAAGCCCCAACCCGTAAAATAATCAATACATATAACTGCCTCTATAAAATTCCTATGCTACTCCACTCCATAGTCAGTGCAAGGATTTAGGTGTGAAATATTTGCACCTATCTGCCATATGTTTTGGGGTCTGAGACCACAACCCATGCACGCATATAGGGGTGTGGTCCTATGATATTACACCACATGACCATTTCTTGCAGACTGAGGGCCAGCGCACAGCCCTTAGGGGTTGGAGCTTGGCCATTTACAGTCATATGCCCCTATTTTAGAGCGCATGCCTAGGACCCTTGGGCTAAGTTTTATTTTTGTTATACAGGTGGGTTATTTGTCTATAGTTTTGGTCCAGATTGGGCATTTTTGGAGATTTTGGCCATTTTTAGGGGATATTGGGCCCTTTTTGAGGCCATATCTTAGAAGGAAGTTGGGAGATGGTTACCAACTTCAGATCTATATAAAACATGCCTTATTAATGCCATGGAAGGGAGATTCAGAGTAGGTTCATGCTAAATATTTTCCAAGCCAAAGCCATTTTTATGGAGGGAAGTTGTTGAGGAGTGCACATCTGTGGGCCATTTCTGGGACCTTTGGTCATCTGATTTGAGTGTTGTTTCTTCTGTTGGGTTCTAGAGATCTGGTATAACAAGAACATATGAGTTTTGTAACCTTTTGGCACTATTTTGATGTACATATTGAGATTTGAATAGAAATAATAAATCCTCACCCACTGAGACAAAGGCCCAAAGACGTACACGAGATTGTCGAACTCCATTATCACATTGGTGTTATGGTTTGTTGTTGTTTTATTCTTCATTTCAGTTCTTTACATGTTCATATGGTTGTTATATTTCTTCTATAACTTCTTCCTCTTTCTTTAAGCATCCTAATTGGTTAATCAACACATGCTTAATAAATCAACCATAGTCATGTAAAAGATCTTTTCAAATCACTGCTAGAGCTGGATCACCATTAAATTTAGGGAAAATTTCCCTCCACTCTAGGGATCAATGATTTGGATATCCAGGAGTAATTTTGAATATCCAAAGAAGGATATACTTTATGGAAATCCCATGGTAAGTCCCCTGAGGCCATGGTTCCATTACTTAGGGTAATACCTTAGTGGAGTCTCTAGATGAACTAAAGCCTCATGAAAGGATGGAAAGGGGGAAACAAGGAAAAGTGGGTTCTTCGAAGGTGGAGTCGCCATATGATCCTGAAGAAGAACTCAACAAAGGTGGAAACAGAACGTCCTTTATGTGGAGTCACCATGCAAGATAGGGGAATGCTTTGGGATCGCTTTCCAAAGTGTCATTAGGCTTCGGAGGAGGATTCAAAATCCTCCCCAGAAATGATGCCAAAATTTTATCATATAGGTTGTAGGTTGGTAAAATCCCTACCCAACCACCAAATGGAGACAACTTAAAGAAAACCTGCACACTTTCACCTTAGGCATGTATTCTTGTCACTTTAGAGATGAGAGAATCACCTCAAGGGGGAAATGCTAGTGACCCTAGGAGAAATGAGATGGAAAGTGAAGAGATGAAGGAATTTCTCCCTAAAGGTCAATATAGAGAGTGTGAAAGGG
>JASDQU010735301.1:55616-86919 GCA_032191745.1 Picea mariana
AAACAATAATGAATCATATTTACATCAAACACTATTGGTTCCATTACCCAAACCTTTGTGCTATGGGTCTTTCTTCAAGGGTTGACATCAATGACAACCAACCTTAATCAAAAGACTTAATGTCTATTACATCCGAAAGATGAAAGAAAATCACTCAAGATCTGTTTACAACATGCAAATACGATTCCTTTAAATACTACATTAATATCTGCTCATTAATGTTTCAAAAACATTTCAAAATGTGAAAAATATGTGTTGTGCTTTTCCAGCTGTCTTCTCCCTTTATGGTTGCTTGGCTAGCTGCTTACGATGCTCCTGCATCATACTCCCTCGCTTGAAAATTTTCATGAACTCTTGTTGATGAACTCTTGCACGGTTTGTCCATGCTTATGAATTTTTGCTTCATCTTCCCAATGAGCATCTTCAACTAGATTTCCCTTCCATTTGACCAAGTATTCAAAATACTCTTTTCTCCTGGTCTTTTTGCTAATCTCTTGTCAATTATGCTTTCCATCTGTGGATTTTCAGCCACATGCATTTGTTTTGTCCATTGAATCTCTTTCTGTTCCTTCTCTACTCCTGCTTCTTCAGCTCTGTAAGGGTACAAATCTGCAACATTGAATATTGGTGAGATTATGATCCCATTAAGTAATTCAATCTCACATGCGTTTGCCCCAAATTTCCTTATGACCTTGCACGGTCCAATCTTTTTCATCTTCAGTTTGTTATACGTTCCCCTTGGGAACCTTTCCTTCCTTAGATGCGCAAGAATCAGATCACCAACTTCAAATTGAAGTTCTCGCCTGTGTTGATCTGCTCTTTGTTTGTATTCTTGACTTGAATTCTGTAATCGCTCCTTGACTCGGCTATTAAGCTCCTTCATTCCTTCTGCAAAGTCTTTTGCACTAGCACTCTTGAATTCAGCGTGTTCTGAATCTTTCAATTCAAAAACTCCCCTTGGCTACATTCCATATACAATCTAAAATGGACTCTGCCTTGTGCTTCTATTAAGTGAATCATTATAAGCAAATTCTGTGTGTGGCAGAATGTGATCCCATTGATTGTGGTGTTCAGTCTCTAAGCTCCTCAACAAATCTCCCAACCTTTTTTTCACGAATTCTGTCTGCCCATCCATTTGAGGATGATATGTTGAGCTAAAAGACAAACTTGTCCCCAACTCTTTCCATAAGGTCCTCTGGAAATGCCCTACGAACTTGGTATCTTGATCAAAAAAAATACTCCTTGGCAAGCCATGAAGTCTGATGACTTCCTTGAAAAACAGGTTTGCAATATGAGTTGCATCACTGGTTTTCTAGCATGGTATGAAATGTGCCATTTTTGAAAATTTGTCGACTACCACAAAGATTGAATCATAGCCTCTTTGTGTTCTTAGCCCCAATATAAAATCCATTCTCATTGCATCCCACGGCCTTTCTGGTATGGGTAATGGTTTATATAACCCTGTGTTCCTCCTTTTCCCTTTTGTGTGCTGACAAATCCTGCATATGTCCACAAATTTCTTAATAGCTGTCCTCATCCCTAGTCAAAAATATGAGCCATTCAACTTTGAGAACGTCTTATCATGAGCCAAGTGTCCAACCAATCCTCCACTGTGTTTTTCTTTCAGTAAATTCTCCATCATGGAGCATTTTGGAATACATAGTTGATTTCCCCGGAATAATAACCCATCTTGGATCATGTATTCAGCCCATTGGCTTCAGCCTTCTGTCCCTAAGAACTAGATTCTCAAATGCCTCATATGCCTCCTTCAAATCTAGAGGTGAATTTCGGGATTTCAGCATTTCGGCACTTCGGGTGTTGGGAAGTAGAGGAGGCAACGATATTTGGAATTGAGAGTTTCAAACTCCCAGTTCACGAAAAGCCGAAAGATCCAGAGTCATCAGATCATGGAGGATCTTAGCCATAGATCACATTGGAGGTGAGGTTTCAGGAATTCGTAGATTGGACTTTTGGGAGGTGAGGAACCTTTCTGTTGTGGATCTCGCAAGTTGTGAAATCCCAAGGAATGAAAGGAAAAATTCCCAATCAGGTTTCGGGGTTCCAATCAGGTTTCGGGGTTCCGGGAGTCAAGAGACAGAGTTGCATATCAACGCAACTCCCGAAATCATGAAGAGAGAAAATCCGAAATAAGTGGAAACAAGAGGCGTATGTTCAGCACATTGAAGGATTCAACCCTCATTGACGTTTTGGGTTTCGGAGGTTGAAGAGACAAGGGGCTCGACAACAGGATTCGTGAAATCTGAAATCTGGAAAGGGAAAAATCCCTGATCACATTTGTTGGTCAGTTGTGCAGTTACTGCCAGTGTTTGATCATGTAGGAATAACTCAAAAGGACCTGTGGAATACACCTATTTATGTGTGTGAAGTATTCCCTATGGGGAAACCAAAGAGTCAATCTAACTCAGGGGAAGATTTGGAATGATCCTAAGACCGGGAGGTCACGCAGAACCTACTGAGGCAGGGGTGCTGCGTCACACAACATTTTCGTGATATAATTTTTTCACAAAACACTTCCATCATTCAAATTGGATGTTAGTGGTCGGTCAGAGTCATGATATAAAATCAAAACTGCAAAATGTGAACCTGTCTGTCCACCAACGCGCCAATTGGGACATTTTCGGAAAAAACAGCTAAGTAACGAGAAATATAGTAGAGATTTAAAACGGTTGTGACAAGGGCTCCCGAGGAGATGCAAGGCATCGCTTATCAAATTGTATATATATTCTGCTTCTGCTCTTCACAACTTAGTCGTTCACTTACTTCCATTAACAACCAAAAAAATGTATTCAACAACGATTTACAGGAGCCCGACCGACCCCCGGGTTGGCGCTATTATAGATCTTGCACCCAAAACTTGCGTCATCTACAGTTTTGTTTTATACATCTTGCACCAAAAAATTTTGTCGTCAACAATTCCTCCACATATTGGAACATGGTCTACAGTTGGACCACAAATTATCTATTACGATACATTATTATAAATAAAATTTGAATAAATATACTTAAACTTGAACCTGAACTTTCGTACTCTACAATTCGTCGCAACTTGACGCTATCAATTTATTATGCCCCTTGTTTCGTGATATACATGTTGCACACCACACTTCTATGATATACATTTTGCACCAAACACTTGCGTCATATACAATTCGACCCCGGTTATAGAGCCCGCCTATCCGAAAACCTGCAATCTGAAAAGTGGCTAGGCATCGAATGGTTAGCTATCGATCAGAGTCACAATATAAAATAACAAGCACAAATGTGAACTGGCCCGTCCGCCAACGCGCCCATTGGAACATTTTTGGAAAGATGACTAAGTAACAAGAAACATAGTAGAGAGGAAAAATGGTCGGACGGGATTCAAAATAGGGTGACGAGGGCTCTCAAAGAGACGTAAGGCCCCGACTGTCAAGTTGTATATATATTTTTCTTCTACTCATGACAACTCAGTGGTTCTCTTATTGCCATTAACAACCAAAAACATGTATTCAACAACGATTTACAGAATCCCAATCGACCCTGGGGTTGGCGCTATTATATATCTTGCACCCAAAACTTGTGGCATCTATAGTTTCGTTTTATACATCTTGCACCAAAAACTTTCGTGGTTTGCAATTCCTCCACATATTGGAACATGGTCTACATTTGGACCACAAATTATGTATTATGATACATTAATATAAATACAATTTTAATAAATATACTTAAACTTGAACTTAACTTTTTTCGAACTCGTGGATTGGTCCTATATCGTCACATCATGAGCCCGACCGATTGCAGTTCCTTTCAACACTTAGCCAATTATCTCTCCACGAGGTCGCACCTTAGCTCTAACAAAATTTTACACCCCATGTTCTGTGATATACATGTTGCACACAACACTTCCCTAATATACATTTTTCGCCAAACACTTATGTCATTTACAGTTTTACATGCTATTATATATCTTGCACCCAAAACTTGTGGCATCTATAGTTCCACTATATACATCTTGCACCAAAACCGTTTGTGGTCTACAATGCCTCCATGTATTGGAACATGGTCTACATTTGGACCACAAATTATCTATTACAATACATTAATATAAATGCAATTTAAATTAATGGTCCTATATCGTCACATCATGAGCCCAATCAACCATAGTTCCTTTCAACACTTAGCCAATTATCTCTTTGCGGGGTCACGCCTTAGCACTAACAAAATTATATACCCCCTGTTCCACGATATACATGTTGCACACAACATTTCTGTGATATATATTTTGCACCAAACACTTCCTTCATTCAAAGTGGATGTTAGCGGTTGGTCAAAGTCATGATATAAAAGCACAATCGCAAATGTGAACCAGTTTGTCCGCCAATGCACCCATTGGAACATTTTTAGAAAAATTACTAAGTAACGAGAAAGATAGTAGAGACAAAAATGGTCGTCACAAGGGCTCCTAAGGAGACGTAAGCCCCCGCCTGTCAAATTGTATATATATTCTGCTTCTACTTGTGACAACCCAGTGCTTCACTTATTGCCATTAACAACCAAAAAAACATATTCAACAACGATTTATGGGAGCCCGACTGACCCCCAGGTTGGTGCTATTATAGATCTTGCACCCAAAAATTGCATCATCTATAGTTCCGTTGTATACATCTTGCACCAAACACTTCTTTGGTCTACAATTCCTCCACATATTGGAACATGGTCTACATTTGGACCACAAATTATCTATTACGATAGATTAATATAAATACAATTTTAATAAATATACTTAAACTTGAACCTGACCTTTTTTTAGCTTGTGCATTGGTGCTATATCGTCACATCATGAGCCTGACTGACCGTAATTCCTTTCAACACTTAGCTAAGTATATCTCCATGGGGTCGCACCTTAGCGCTAACGAAATTTTATGCCCCATGTTCTGTGATATACATGTTGCACACAACACTTCCATGATATGCATTTTTCACCAAACACTTTCGTCATTTACATTTCGACACGCTATTATAGATCTTGCACCCAAAACTTACATCATCTACAGTTCCCATGTATACATCTTGCACCAAAAATGTTTGTGGTCTACAATTCCTCCACATATTGGAACATGATCTAAATTTGGACCACAAATTATCTATTACAATACATTAATATAAATACAATTTAAATTAACGGTCCTATATCGTCATATCATGAGCTCGACCGATCGCAACTCCTTTCAACACTTAGCCAATTATCTCTCTGTGGGGTCATGCCTTAGCGCTAACGAAATTTTATGCCCCATTTTCCGTGATATACATGTTGCACACAACATTTCTGTGATATACATTTTGCACCAAACACTTCCATCATTTACAATTCGATCCCATTTTCCACAATTTACCTTGTAACCTATTTAGCATGGACTACGCTGATACCATTTTTGACAATTTACCTTGTAACCTTCTTGGCAGGGACTATGCTGCTATGCAACACTTGTTTAAATATTATAATTGATATGTTTTCATAGGGATTTCGTGATTTTAAAGGCATGTCAGACTTACCGTTCAACTTCCAATCAACGCTAACTCTGTGTCCATGTGTTTTTTTCCACTCATGTAAGTTGGAGATGTGGTGGCTTCAGACACATGGTGGCCATGCATCGTGTCAAGATCGAACTCATGTAAATTCATTCCCATGCCATTTCATTGTTAGAAGGGATCAGAGCCTTGTCTCTCATTGCTAAAGGGGATCAAATCCTTGTCTCTTATGTCTGCATAATTTTTCAGTTAAACCACTCAAGTAAATGCTGGTCATCAAAATCCTAGTCTCTTAGGTCTGCATAATTTCTCAGTTAAACCACTCAAGTAAACATTGGTCATCAAGATTTATACATGCTTGATCAAGTAAATGTTGGTCATAAAGATTTATATGGAGGCAAGAGTATAGGTATATTTATTGTTATCTATGAAGTATTTTGTGAATTGAGCGTGTGCCTGTCGGGTATACTTCTAGGTTTATTGTTGCAGAAATGGTAAGGATCTTTTTCCTCTGATTTCTTTATTATCAACTCTTGATCGCAGTGCCGGTTCAGTTCATTATTGATTGATATTTGAACAAGTATTTTCATGGACTCCGGCAAGAGACCAAAACGATTGTTCGAGTTGGAGTCATGTTCTTCCACTCAACAGGAGGCCTCACAAAATGAAATAGTTCGAGTAGAGGAAAAATGCCAACGCATAGAAATGGAGAACAATGGAGATGATTTCGAGGAATTTGTTGCTTTGTTGGATAGAATTCAGTATATGAAAACCAAGTACATGGACCTCGGTATTTCTGAGGACAAAGTTATCAAAAGTAAATTTCCCTGCATACCCTCGTTCAAGTGGGAAGACTTTTTGGCATCTACAACTGAGGATACCATGTCTCCACAAAGGGTAGAGTGTAGTAGACCTTGGAGAATGTCCCTTTCCTTAGAAGGTGCCCTAATTCATACTTCCCCACTAGAATATTGGGTTTCATCTTTATCCCTGCTATACAGAAAAATAAAATCACAAATCTGTCTGGTCAAACGTTTGCAATTTTGAAGTCGATACTTCACTCTCTGACATGCACTCCATTCCAGGCATTGTATGTGTTTTTTCATATGTTCTGCCTCTATTTTTTTCACGGGAACTCGGCCTGGACATCTCACACGTGCATCTTACAGTTTTTTTTTGAATATAGAAGAAATTGTATCCACAAACATTTTTTAAATACAATTCGGTTCAGTTGGGAAAAGGCAAAGGAGAATATTGACCCCTTGCAAATAAAATGTATTCAAGGTAGAAAAAATGCCTAGCTAGAGATCTTTATTGTGAACACTTAAGATTTATTAGAGGCAGGTCATGGAAAGAGGAGATTCTTGGCAAAAGCAGAAAAGGCTAGCACAGAACATGCAGTAACTTCTTGGCAAAAGAAGCAAAGGCCAACAAAGAACATGCAGACCAGTAAATTCTTGTCAAAAGAAGCAAAGGCCAACACAACACATGCAAAAATGTTGAGAAGGCATTGCCACCATGTTTAGATGAAGTTTAATATACATATTCAAGAATACAAACATTTAATGTTTAGGATTAATGCTTAAATCGAAGGGTAGCATCAATCCACCTTGTTGTAATACATCACAAATACATACTTCATTTCCTAACTTTAATTTCCCCTTGCCTTGAAATGAGTCCAAATAAGACCTTGAAATTTATGATTGGTTAAAAAATGTTGTTGGAAGTATTTGATAGGTAATCAAAAAGCGTTCAATGAATTGTGAGAGTAAAACTTTGGTTTAGTAACCTTGATTTGAGTGAGAATATTGAAGACCGTTTACAATAGTCCATGTTGCCTTTAGGTAGGGACTAATAAAGTGAAGCTTAGAAAGTAATTAAGGAGTTAGAACAACTCATAAAGTAATTGAGAGGCGTAGTAAGTAATTAAGGATTCGGTTGGTAAAGTAACCGCTGGTAAATAAGGTGCTCACCTACAAATCTCCATGGACCCCACCAAGGCTACCATTGGTAAATAAGGTGAAGCAATATCACCCACACACCCTAGTAAGAAAACCTAAAGGAAGTAAAAGTAAAAACCAAAACCTAAAGTAATTATTTTTTATTATGTTAATCAAGTTAATCACCCCTTTTAATGACAGACATATTTTGTCATGCAAGGAACTTATTGCTTTAAATCAAGATCTTTTGTTTATTGTGATGACTAAGAATATTCAGAGCATGTGTAATCCTTTCCATTAAAATCTCATCTATCATTAAAAACCTTTTAAATCTAGCCATTATCAATATGTATACACCTATAGACTTATATATATATGTGTGTGTGTGTGTGTGTGTGTGTGTGTGTGTGTGTGTGTCTTGTTATTATTTATGTAATAAATATCAAGTAATTATTTATGTAATCAATATCTTTTGTTGTAATTTCACTTATAATTATTTAACATCAAAGTATTTTCCATGCACTATACCATGAATGGAGTAACGGTTCATTTTTCTTTCAATTTATTTCGATAGAATTACCATAGATGAGTTGCAATTTTAACTCAAGCCTCCTAGTTAGGAATCTCATATTTATTTCCCATATGAAAGGAAAGAAACCATTATGGTATATGATCATTAGTTACATAAGTATAAAATAGATGATGACTAGGTCATACTTGAAGGTTAACATTTTTCTTTTTGATGCCAAAAGTTTGTGGTAGTTCTCATGTTTCACATTTTAATATATTGGTTTTATTTTACACAATTTGACATTCCAAAACGTTTTCATGTAATTTCATATTAGATATGTGTTGGTCAGTGATATCCAAAATAAATTAGGTGTGGGTATCTTCTAGTTGGTATGCATCTTCTTAGAATTCATCTCTTACATGTTTTTCACCGTTTAGTTTCTTTTCATGAACACTTGTAACACTCTGGTTTTTATTCTTGTGAATGAGAATGTATTATGTAAATATGGAATTAGGTTGTTGAGACAATAAGTTGGAAACAGGTCAGAGTTACTAGGAAATGTAATATATATATATATATATATAATACATCGGAGACGAACAAGGAAAAGAGAGATATAAGGCTATCATTTCACGAGAGAGGGAGGATAAGGGGATAACTCCTTTTTATTGATAATTTATTTACCCACATTTGGGTGAGAGGGGGGTGTGTCAGTATCTTAGGGATACCACATTTTCTCTTGGGGAGGCCATCTCCTTTCTATTTAAAACATACCTTGGGTTGTTTGGGGGGTTCTTGTTATCATTCTTGTGTTGGTTCAATTCTAGTTCTTATTATTCATTAATTTGTTTTTTTATGGAGTTCCTCATTCCTCTTCATTCTTGTGCTCTTTTTCTAGGTATGAAGACGAATGAATGGAGGAGGAGAGTCATTTCTAGATTACTCTAAGAATGTACTGACTATTCTAGGAAGGGAATGGTTGCCTGTGTTCATGGGATCGATGATAGTTTTGAAAGAACTATTATCACCTGTGAATCCTTGATATTTTTCATCACTAAGATTCCTAACTATTAGCACTAGAGCCCTGAAAGAGAAATGGAACAACCTGATGGAATACATGGTAGAGAAAGGGGTTCATTTCTTTGGGTTGTGTGTGCTGAAGGGGGTGATTTCTTTGGGTTGTGCATGCTATGGTTGGGAAAAACTAAGTGCATGTTAACTAATTGATGTGCAGAGTCCATCTAGGAATCTTCCTTGTGGATTCATAGCCCTGAATCAGGGGTGACTTGTTGTTGCAATTTGGAACAAAAATGTCTATGGTTGGGAGGAACGTCCTTGGTCTGCAGCCAATTGGTGAATGGTTCAATTAATGATAAGTTCTCTCTGTGTTTCTGATGCAACCCCCCTCCCCTTCGGGGGGTTCTGCGACCTCTCGGTCTCCGGATTGTTCCAAGTGTTGAGTTGTATCGACTCTTCGGGGTCCTGATCGAACCCAAATTAATTTTACACAGGCCCCTTTTCTTCCTTTGGCGCAGGTCCTATGATACCTGCACCTTCTGTCTCAGTGCACTATGGGCGCTTCTCAATTTACAGGCACTAGATCCTTTTCACTAGCCCCTTCTTCATATGTTCTTGGGTTGTGCCATTGTGCTAATGTGCGATTGCGGGTGTGGGCAAGAGTGGTTTCAAACCCACCCAATTATCACCCTGCAATCCTGCTCCAGCTGACACATACCCCGTCACCAAAAAAGTGGTTGAAATTGCGGCCCGCTCAAATAATATTATCATCCAAGCATGTCCTAGTCCCGCAATCCATTATATTCGTCGATCTCTTATCCTTTGGCATTGCCTATGATCGACAACTATTATCGATCTTCGTTTTTCTCTTCTTTTCTCCTTCCACGCGTCTCCACAGATCTCTACAATATGTCGACACATAATCCGTTCAAATCAACAGTTGTTGTTGACTCCGCCTTTCTGATCTTCGGGAGTTCCAAATCTCAAACTCTACTCTCCTCTATATGGAAATCTCATGAAGTGGAAGATTTTTTTCCACCTGTCTCCTTTAATCTATGGCCAAGATCTCCTCCATGAGTCCGACCTTCGGGAATATCGATTCTCAACTTTCACAAGCTCCCTTTGCTAAGCTCATGCACCTATAATCTATGAAATACTATGGGACTGTCGATCTCTCGATCTTGACAGTATCTGGGATTGATGGTTTAGATATGTCCTCCTCAAATCTACGAACCAAATCCCTTCGCAATCCCAGACTTAGGGATTTTGAAGTCTCAAACCTTCTCTACCTTTGTATGGAAATCTTCCGGAATGAAATATCTACTGACATGTATCCTTCCCAATCAATGGTTGTGCTCCCGCTTCAGGACTTTTGCCTCCTCAACTAGATCAATGGTCCTTGGACTTCCTTCTCGATCAATGATCAAGATCTTCTTCGGGTCTTCAGAATTTTCCTCCTTTGTTTTCTTTCAAAGTTCTAGATCTAGCGCCGTGTTTCCTCTTATAAAACGAAGACTCTCGTCGCTTCAAATTTCTGGGCTTCAAAAATATCAAATATGAAACTCCTGCCTCCTTGTTTCTTTTATCCAGAGTTGATAATCCTCTTTCGGGTGTCTCCTCGACTTAACAATTGAGTTTTATTACGGGTCTTTACCCAGAGTTCTTGGATCTATTCCATGTCTCCTCTTGATCTGACGACTGCAAATCACTTCAGGAATTTACCCGTAGTGCTTAGATCCTCGCCACGTCTCCTCTCCTATTCCTATGGCTCATATTCACTTTGGGTGATGTGACGGCTTAGAGCTACTCCGACTCTACAAAATTTGACTATTTTAGTTCTCATACTGAAACTACATTGTATCTTTCCCCAGAGCTCACGATATGGTGACAAGTGTCCCCTCATAGATCGACAACTCTTGGCTCTTAGTCTCTTCAAGCTTTGATTGTTTCAACACTTCAACCTCCAACTTCTCTTGGATCTTCCGACCCATTGACATGTATTCCCTCTGGATCCAATGGTCTAAATCCATTTCATCCCTTCAACTCTCCGCACTTCGACAATCTCAAGTTTTCAACCTTGAGATATTCTCTCTCCTGTGCATGTGAGTGTTAAGTCTCGTGCACCTTCCTCTGGATCCAACGATTGTTGATCTTATGTACCCAAATCCAATGGATGGGAACTATTTTTATCCCCTACGCTTCCTTTTGTTTGCTAGATGTAGATTTAACAGTCCAGGATCCTTTCCACAACCTATCCGACGTCCATTGTCACTCCTCCTCGTAAGATTTAGACTTCTCCGAACTTGGAATAATTAGTCCACGTCTAAATATCTTGACCTTTGAACTTCCTCCTGTGAACCCGACTCTTGGTCTCTCTTCTCCCTTGTAGCATTATCCATCCTTTGAGATTTACGACTTAGAACAAGTCTGACTCTTACGCACCTTTTGTGTTCCTACCCATGAGCTTGATCTCTTCAAAGATTTCAATCTCCCACGTACACCTTGCGTTCTCAGGATTTCGTCAAACTCAGAATCTGAAGGATTTCTTGAACAATAAATACTTCTTTCCCTCTTGATGTTCTTCTTCTCGATGCACTCCTTGCATAATGTTTCCTTGCAGCGTATTCAACAACCCTGTTTCTTACTGAACTCAACACAAAGTTCTTCTGTGCACACTTGCACCGGCTCAATGCCCACCTTGCAGAGCTCTACAAAATTCTTAATAAATCTATCTCTCTGTGCTTTCTCTGCACAGTTTCACCTCCAAGGTATTTAAAATCCTTGAGGTTCCTCTTGAGTATGTGATCACCTTGGTGTCCCCTCCTTGCACATTTTTTTCTGACTCCGCAGAGTTCAGATGTGCACTCTGTGCGTTGGCTACAAAATCTCAAATGTTATGTTGTACACTCCTTGCACAACCTAAAGAACCCAAAATGATATTTCAAACTCAAACAAAGATAGAGAGATATATGTTCCTACTATAAATGAATCTTATCATACATCTACAACATTCATTCATGAAATACATAAACACATGAACAACAATATGCAGGAAAAATTGTTTTTGTATTATCTCTGTGTGTTTATACAGATGTTTACAAAAATTGGACTGCAACTGAGTCCCAATTCTCTCAAGCTCTCTCCCTCATAACTATTCTACCTCCTAAGGCCTCTCTACCTAGAACTTTCTATCATTCTCTGCCTATCTTCCTTATGAAATCTAATACAAGATATCCTTACAAAAGAGGGGCTCTATGAGCTCGTCCTCTCTCACCTAACCTCATCTATTACATTGAAGTTTCATAAATGTTTACCCAGACCTGACTACGCTCTGGGCCTGCTATAAGAAACTCTTTAAGGAAATCCAACCACTACCTGTACAAAGGCATGGTACGGCTCTTACAACCTTACAACATGAAAATCTGTATAGGATTATTTCAAATTTAAAAATGGGAGGTTTAATGCCTCTTTGTTTCTCCATCTCGTGTTTGTGTGCTGGCGCGTTTGTTGAGGTGGAGCGATGCTCCTCAATCATACTCCCCTACTGGGAAAAACATAAGCTCATGCTCATGAGATCCTCTTCTATGGTGTTGAAATCCTCCTGGATCCCAAATTCTCTTCTAGAGTTGTCCTCCTGATCCTCTACATCTATGTTGTCATTGTTGCTGCTTCTTTTTCCTCTTATGTTTATTCCCTTCTACTATGGAAAGATCTCTTTTGTTCAACTCCGTTTTGTTGACTAATTCCTACGTTGACCTCAACATCAGCTTCCTGATCTCTTCTATCACCCTGTCCAGTTGTTCAAGTGGTTGGCTCCTCTTATGCAGTCTTCTCTACTGCAACCCTTCCTTATTAGTGGGTAGATCATCTTGATCCCCCATATCATTTTCTTCTTCTTTTGTGGCACTAAGCTGCCACTCTTCTACAAATTACAGTCCTGTAGTCTCCTCATGAATTTTTTTGGCTTCCTCTTCTGACAGATTAGCTTTTGTCAGCGCTTCTTTCATTGGCATATCTCTAATTTCCTCCAATTGTTCCTCTGGATGGTACGCGCCTCCATCTGTCTCCAACTTGACCTGTTGGATGTGTAAGATTTGCACCATTACCCTTCTCTCTAGGGATTCCAATTCTACATATAGATCAGCAAATTCCATGTTGTCTACTTTCTCTTCTTCTACAGGCTCCAGTGTTGCAGTCATTTCTTGTTCAACTTTGTGGATGAAAATTTTGAGAAATTCGGCTGAATGCCCTTCTCTTTCTGCTGGGGAAAGTGTTAGTTTCTTCTCCTTCTCTTCTTCTTCTATGATAGTCACTGTTGGTTTTCCTTCTTCTTCTGCTGCACTTTCATCATGTTCATTGGCCTCTACTTGGTTGTTTGGTAGAAATATCTTGATCCCTCCAATAATCAAAATACTCCTTTGATCCTCCTTCTTTGTGATGGAAGTATTTAACTTCTCATCATCTTCATTCACATGGTCTGCAAATCCACATGAATATCCATATATCATCACTCCTTGTTGACATGAACTCACTTCTGAGATCCTGAGACTTTCAGATAGTCTCATCTCTTTCTCCCTGCCCACCTGGCAATTTTGGAATTTTTTGATGCCAACCTAGCAGTCTATGAGATCAAATGATCCCATCTCGTTGCCCACTTGGCAATCTGAAATTTTGGCACTTTTCCTCTGGGAGTATACGGTACCTTTTCCTAGTCTCTTTCCATTTCCCACTTGGCAACTTGAAAGTCCATTTCTTCCCACTTGGTAGTTTACGATACCTTCATCTGACCTCTTCTCCTCCACATCACTGAGATTTCTCCCAGTCTTTGGTTCACATATGTGAATTAGTTCCTCCACTTTGTCACTGAGGTTTTCATCATGCCTCAACCACACTCTCATCAATCTTCTTTGTTCCTTGGCCAACAATTCCTTTACTGGCCACTTCACCCTCTTCTTCATGGCCCATTCATACACCCAATGTGATTTTTCATCCTGCTACATTTTAAATACAGGCTTCTCCATCCTTTCTCTTACCTAATTGAGCTCTAGATCCATATTTGGATTATTCTTCTTCTTGTGGTCTTTTCTTAGACCACACTCATGGATATTAGTATCGATTTATACCTTCTTCATTCCCTCCTGGAAATTCTATGGATCACTCTTCATCCAAGAGCATCTCCATCTTCCCTCACAGATCACCTGGTTGTTTAAATTTTTGTTGTTGCGTCCATGCAACAACCTCTCACAGAGCATCTAACACTCTTTCTTCCTTCACCTACTGCATGCATGTGAATTTCATATTATGATACCACCTGATGGTATCGAACTATCTCTTTTATCTCCTTACCTTTTCCTATGATCTACAGACAAATTATGTGCTCTAATACCACCTGATGTGATCAAACTATCTCCTTTTTCCTGAAATCTACAAACAAAATATAAGCTCTGATACCACTTGATGTTATTAGGTCATCTCCTTTCACCATCTCTCCTTTGTCTCCTATATGAAATTTTTTTTTATCTCTGATACCACCTTATGGTATGTATCAAAGTATATCCTTTCTCTACTCTTCGCTACAGAAATAAAAATAAATCTTTTCTCTGATACCACTTGATGGTATCAGAGTATCTCCTGTCACTGTCTCACCCTTTTCCTGCTATCTGCAAAAAAAATTCCATCTCCTGGTACTACTCGATTTAGTCAAAACATCCCCTTCATTTCCTTCATTTGAAGTCTACAGATGAAAATCAAGCTCTGATACCAATTGATGCAACCCCCCTCCTCTTCCGGAGTTCTGTGGCCTCCTGGTCTCTGGATCATTCCAAGTGTTGAGTTGTATCAACTCTTTGGGATCCTGATCGAACCCAGATTAATTTTACACAGGCCCCTTTTCTTCCTTTGGTGCAGGTCCTGTGATACTTGCACCTTCTGTCTTAGTGCACTCTAGGCGCTTCTCAATTTACGAGCACCATATCCTTTTCACTAGCCCATAATTCATATGTCACTGGGATGTGCCCTTGTGCTAATGCACGATTGCGGGTGCAGGAAAAAGTGTTTTCAAACCAACCCGCTTATCGCCCTGCAATTCTCCTCCAGCTAACACATTCCCTGTCACCAAAACAATGGTTGAAATTGCGGCCTGCTCAAGGAATATTATCGTCTGAGCATGTCCTGGCCCCGTGATCCCTTCTATCCATCGATCTCTTCTCCTTTTTCATTGCCTATGATCGATGACTATTATCGATCTTCGTTCGCTCTTCTTTCTTCCTTCCACGCATCTCCACAGATCTCTAGGATATGTCGACACGTAATCCGTTTGAATCAACGGTTGTTGTTGAATTCACCTTTCTAGCCTTCGTGATTTCCAACTCTCAAACTCCACTCTCCTCTATATGGAAATCTCTCGGAGTGGAAGATCTGTTGCCACCTGTCCCATTGAATCTACGGCCAGGATCTTCTTTGTCAGTTCGGCATTCGGGAATCTCAATTCTCAACTTTCACAAGATCCCTTTTCTAAGCTCACGCACCTCCAATCTATGAAATATTTTGGGACCTTTGATCTCTCAATCTTGAAGGTATCCTGGATTGATGATTCAAATCTGTCCTCCTCAAATCTATGGACTAGATCCCTTCTTGATTCTAGACTTCAGGATTTTGAAGTCTTAGACCTTCGCTACCTCTATGTGTAAATATTATGGAATGAAATATCTACTGACACGTATCCTCCCCAATCAATGGTTGTGCTCCTGCTTCAATACTTTGGCCTCCTCAACTAGATCAACGGTCCTCAGACTTCCTTCTCGATCAATGATCAAGATCTTCTCTGGGTCTTTGGACTTTTCCTTCTCCATTTTCTTTCGGATTTCTGGATCTGGCACCACGTGTCCTCCTTCACATCGACGGCTCTCATCTTTTTGGATTTTGGGGCTTCAGAAATATCAAATGTAAAACTCCTGCCTCCCTGTTTCTTTTATCCGGAGTTGATAATCCTCTGTCGCGTTTCTCCTCCTCGAATTAACAACTGAAGTTTACTTCAGGTCTTTACCCAGAGTGCATGGATCTATGCCATGTCTCCTCTTGATATGGCGACTGCAGATCACTTCAGGAATTTACCCAAAGTGCTCAGATCCTCGCCACATCTCCTCTCCTAGTCCTACGACTCATATTCACTTCGGGTGATCTGACGGCTCAGAGCTACTTCGGCTCTCTAGACTTTGACTATTTCATTTCTCAGACTAAAACTACAATGTAGCTTTCCCCAGAGCTCGTGATCTGGTGACAAGTGTCCCCTCGTAGATCGATGGCTCTTAGCTCTTTGGCTCTTCGGGATTTGGCTGTCTAAACACTTCAACATCCACCTTCCCTTGGATTTTCCGACCCATTGACACGTATTCCCTCTAGATCCAATGGTCTAGATCCGTTCCAGCCCTTTGACTCTCCGCGCTTCGAGAATCTCAAGTTTCCAACCTTGAGAGATTCTCTCTCCTTTGCATGCGAGCATTAAGGCTCATGCAACTTCCTCTGGATCCAACGATTGTTGATCCTCTACACCAAGATCCAATAGATGGGATCTGTTTTTCTCCCTTGCACTTCCTTTTGTTTTCTATATATAGATCTAACGGTCCAGGCTCCTTTCCATAGCCTATCCGATGGTTGTGGTCGCTCCTCCTCTTGAAATTTAGAATTCTCCCAACTTGGAAGACTTAGTCCACATCCAAAGATCTCAACCTTTGAAATTCTTCCTATGAACCCGACTCTTGGTCTCGCATAACCCTTGTAGCATTATCCCTCCTTTGAGATTTAGTACTTAGAACAAGTCCAACTTTTACGCACCTTTTACGTTACTCCTCCTAATCTTGATGTCTTCGAATATTTCGATCTCCCATGTACACCTTGCATTCTTGGGATTTCGTCAAACTCAGAATCTGAAGGATTTCTTGAAGAAGAAATACTTCTCTCCCTCCTAGCGTTCTTCTGCTCGATGCACTCCTTGCGTAGATTTTCCTCATAGAGTATTCAACAACCTTGCTTCTTACTGAACTCAACACAAGGTTCTTCTGTGCACACTTGTACTGGCTCAATGCCCACCTAACAGAGCTCTAAAAAATTCTCAATAACTCTATCTCTCTATAATTTCTCTACATAGTTTCCCCTCCAAGGTATTCATAAGCCTTGAGGTTCCTCTTAAGTTTTTTATCGCCCTGGTGCGCCCTCCTGGCACGTTCTTTTCTGACTCCGTAGAGTTCAAATGCGCACTCCTTGCACTGGCTATAGAATCTCAAATGTTTTGTTGTGCACTCCTTGCACAGCCTAAAGAACCCATAATGATATTTCAAACTCAAACAAATATAGAGAAATCTATATTCCTATTGTAAATGAAGCTTATCATACATCTACAACATTCATTCATGAAATACATAAACACATGAACAACAATATGCAGGAAAAATTGCTTTTCTATTATCTATGTATGTCTATACAGATGTTTACAAAAACTGGACTGTAACAGAGTCCCAGTTCTCTCAAGCTCTCTCTCTCATAACTATTCTACCTCCTAAGGCCTCTCTACCCAGACCTCTCTATCATTCTCTGCCTATATGCCTTATGAAATCTGAGACAAGATCTCCTTACAAAAGAGGGGCTATGCGAGCTCATCCTCTCTCACCTAACCTCATCTAATACATTGAAGTTTCATAAATGTTTACCCAGACCTGACTACAATATGGTCCTGCTACAAGCATCCCTTTAAGGAAATCCAACCACTACCTATACAAAGGCATGGTTTGGCTCTTACAACCTTACAACATGAAAATATGTATAGGATTATTTCAAATTTAAAAATGGGAGGTTTAATGCCTCTTTGTTTCTCCATCACGTGTTTGCGTGTTGGCACATTTTCTGAGGTGGAGTGATTCTCGTGCATCAGTTTCCTTGTATATTTATTTATATTCTATTGTGTATTATTATTATCAATGAGATGATGTGTTTATTCTATTCCTGGTTGTTGTTAATGTTGTTGCATGGCCTACTTTTGATTTCTTTTATGTTTGAGCATGTTCTAGTTTAATTGCATGCTTTGGATTCATGTTTCTTGCATGGAAAGATTGGAACATAATTGTATCATTCCACCATAGGGAATTTGGAAGTGCATGGGAAACAGGTACATTTCAGATTTATTGATGAGAAAATCGTTTTGGATTTATTGTTCTGAGCGCATTAATATTGGTATAAAAGGGAATAGTTTTCACTATGTTGATGTCGCGTATGACTTAGAGTAGTTTTTGGAGCATTCTTGAAGGGAGTTTTGAGGTAGCATGGCTCAACTTAATGGTTGGGGACATTACAGATTTGTATCATAGTTGTAGGTTGCAGTGTCGGGCCTTCAAGAGCCTGCTATGGGAAAACATAAGTTGTTGGAGGAGGTTTTTGTTTTGAATAATTACTATGGACAACATTGTTGTTTAACAATTTCGATATCACCCTAGAAACCATGCTCAGGATATTCCTCATGGCCCTTGATTTCCATTGATCCCTTACTTTCTCAATTCGGGCATCAAAATCGATCGTTCTGTCTCCTAGAGTGATAATGCACAACCACCATCGATCTCACCTCCATGTGGGATCTCCGCCATTGATATGTGTTCTATTGTTTTTGTTTATCCCACAGACATTGAAGAATGTTTGTAGAAAGGGTTTATAATAAAAAACCAAACCCTTTGTTACTTGTGTGAGAAAGAAGGACTACATAAACCTTTGGATCCCATGCTCAATGTTGAATTTTGGTTGGCAAATCGATGGTCATTGGTGTAGTGGATCAGATCGGAATCAGATCACCCTTATTGTATAGGAGTTACGTGGAGATTCTAGTACTTCAATGGGATGATACCCTAGTGGGTCGATACCTCGGTGGGTCGATACCCCAACAGAATGATACTGTTGTGGACTGATACCATCATGGTATGATACCCTGGTGGGCCGATACCTTGGTGGAATGATATCGTGGTGGACCAATATCATGGTGGGTTGATACCCCGGTGGATCGATGGGTCATACTGGACCTGTAAGATTTGAATTAAGATGGAAGTTTGTGCGAGGATTGCTTAGCGATCAATACCACATCAACACCATGTCATTAGCCACATTGGTACCATGTTATATAGCACATGAGGATTGGGTCCATGTGGAGGAAATGTTAGATAGGAAGACTTCAACAGGAAGGGGAAAATGGTGGTTGGTGACCAGTTCCATGCCATATGCCATATTAGAGCCATGCCAGTGCCACATGTACTGTTGCAGAGGATAGTCAAATTTCCAGTTCAGTGTTCCAAATAGGGTGAGAGGAATTGATGAAATTAGTAACCATGTATCATTCCACATGTCAAGCCAAATCCTTGTGCCACATAAACATGGTGTTTATTTAGATTACTAAGTTTCATGTTAGGTGGCCTGCCACATCAGGTCCATGTGTCTTAGGTGCTAGTTGGACCACCTTCCCTTGCATGTATTTGAACCCGAGATATATCCCAGTTGTTAGATCTAGGAGGTTGAGATATCACGACCATTGATATATTGTAATAAATCTCAGGAGGGATTAACTACATTGGAGAACCAGAACCCCAGACATATTGAGAACTATTACAAAGGGCTTGGAAAATCCATGGGACCTGGTGCTAGGTAGGGGGTGAGACATCCGGTGGATATGTGCTTCTAGTTAGGAAAATTTATTGGTTGGTTTAAGGTCTTGGGGATTGAACTGCTGAATAACTGACCATTAAGAAGGTCGTAGTTAGTAGTGTGAGGGACCTGATAGATCATAGTACCTGATGAATTACGTAACCACCTCACATGCTCATCATTCACTGGCTGGGGTATGCCATGTTAGGAGATTACATGTTTTGACATGTCAATGCTAATTAATTCCACGTTGTATGGTATGAGTGATGTGGAGCCATGTGAGCACCATGTGGAGATAGGCAAAAGAGTGCCTGAAAGCTTAAAAAGGCCATAACTTTTGATTTCAAACTCCATTTTGGGCATGGTTATAGTGGTTGGAAAGATATTAAAGAGAAGAAATGGATTATGAGATCAAAATTAGAATTAGAGGGATGATTAATAAATGTGGTTCGATAAAAGAGAAAAAATATTGTCTACAAAAAGGACAAAGTTACAAATTCTAGATTGTTATAGAATCTTACTGGAGAGAGGAATGAAGAATATAAAAGTTTTTGTGAAGTCACCATTATGATTATTATCTATGTCAATACATAAATTTTCTTGGTTCTTTGTGGATTTTCTTCTACAGTTGAAAAAAGTTGACCTATGAGATTTATTATGCCTATGAAAACAAGTGCAAAAAGGATGAAACTGCTAATTTTTGAGATCCATAAATTACATCTTAGAGATCATATTGAGGGACATGGATCATATTTGGAAATTTTTTGAAGAGGAGATGACATTTTTTCACCCATATTTTGATGTGGGTAGCATATTATTCTCAAAAAAGTAAATAATGGCTCTAGTGGATTGTAGGTGCAAAGAGAAAGAGAGAGAGAGAGAGGACTGTTGGTTTTGGGAAGCCATATCAACTTAAAAATCAGAATAAGGCTTGACTATAGTTGTTGGAAATTTAATCGAGAGGATAATATGAAAAAAGGATTGAATCCTATGAGAGAGCATCTAGTTATTATATAAAGCTACAAGGAAATGGAATAGAAGCATGGAAAAACATGTAGGAGATGGATAAAGCATCCAGATAAAGAGATATGCTTTTCATATAAAGATCACAGTGGAAGCAGGATATAATGTAAAGCAATTAGGGATAGAATAATGAAGGTTCTTTCACTTGAAAAGTACCATTGAATGAAAATAGACTACCATTGGTAATGGTTTGGTCTTGAGTGGAAAAATTATGGCTTCATAGGGAATTGTCAAATGAAGTGGAGAGAGAAATTTGGAAATCCAATGGATAGCTAGAAGTAATAGTATGGATGTAGAATGATTATAGATAATTTGATTCAAAGATATTGTGATAGTAGAGTGATGGAATGTTGTGAGATACCTCGTTCCAAGGTATTGGAATGATTCATAAAGGTAATGCTTGGGTATGTTTTCCAAAGAGAAGCTACTCTCAATAGAACACATTGGTTGGATTGTAGAATGGACAAGTGGAACATGGCTGGAAAGTGTTCGGACTAGAGAACATTAGTGTAGATGAGAAGAATGGGAGAACACAAGGAAGCAAGGATGTGAAGGAAATTCAAGGAAAAACAACAACAACATAAATAAATAAATAATAGAATTGAAACCGAAATATATTAGAGTGCATAATGCATACAATGAAGTTATAATTCATATTCAATAGTAGGCATACTAACAATGAATTCTTGGTGCATATGGATATGCATTACTACATATGCATATAGAATGCTTGTGGACATAGAATAACGTATTGTTATATACATGGAATAATAATGTTATAGAAATTCACTATGACTAATGATGGATTATGTATTCAGGAAAAATGATATAGCATGGTTAAAGATGTGGATATTGTTGTTTCTTATTATTTTTATCTCTGTGAAGAACCATGAGGGTGGTGTGAACAATGATTAGAAGGATGGAAGAGGAAGCATGCAAGCTTCTACAAATACTAGTTGATCACGTAGCATCAAGTACATTGATAACATCCATGTAGGTATGCATTTGGTTTCTTCTAATGTTGAAGGGAATCAATGTAAGAATTCCCTCAGTTAATTTTTCAATATTTAAAGTGATATGTAATGGTCAAAGTCGTAGATTATATAAATGTTGTTGATGATATAATGAATTTACATAAAATTTAGTTTCATATTGTGTTATGATTGGTTATGAGATCATAACCAAGTCAAGTCTAGAGACATAATCCTACTATACAAATTAACACCCATAGAGCTAGTCACGTGAGACCATGAGATGGTGGGATATGGAAGGGATATAACTCTATGTGAGTGCTCAATGGTTTTCATTTTATATTTGATGTTTGGACCTCAACCTCTTTGTTGACATTGAAGATCACTTAAGAAAATTTATATTATTGGTGTTGTGTTTGGGTTGAAAATGAAGTTATCCAAATAGTTAGGAAAGCATTGGGAAGATTGTGGATGTTGTGTTGAGGCATTGGCCAGACCTTCCAACTCACCATGGTGGAATGAATAACATAGTTATGTGGTATTATGTATTCAATGTAGGGATGCGTTGTGTATGTGTGGCTATGGGTATTGACACCTAGATTATTATTTTATTGGTAATTATTTGTTTCATTATGAAAATTCTATGGATATGAAAACACATAATGGTGGCATTTTCATTATACTTAATATGAATATTAGTTGAAGGTGATTGAATTTTTATTTTTTACAATTATGAGATCAATTTATGGATCTATTGAAAATGTAACAAAGGTAGGATGATAATGTACATGAAACTGACAATTTGTTAGGTTGAGTGAGGGTTGAGGAAAATTGTAGGTGGAATGTTCTTAGATATGGAGATGATATAAGCCCATAAGGAATATTGGTATATAATTATACTAGAGACAAACATTATGAACATAATCTCATGCCTAGAAATTTATTTTTCCTGTATAAAATTGTTTTGGAAATTGGAATATAAAAATTATTGACGATATATTTTGTTGCGTGTAAATTAAGGAAATTTTAGGGAGAATGGTATGGGATATGGTAGGGATGTAAAATCATAATTAATACCAATTAATATTGTTTCAATATACAAACATTATGAGAATAAAACTCATGCCTTGGAATTTGTTTTTTCCTATACAAAACATATTTGGAAATTTATAATTAAAAATTGTTATATGCTAATAGTTTGTTTGGCTGACTGAAAGATTGAGAAAATTGCAAGAAGAATGGTCTCAAGTATGGAATTTTTGAAAGCCATAATAAATAATAAATACTAATGCGGTGAAAACCAAACAATTATGATATGGAATCCCATGCTCAAGAAATTTGATTTTCCCTTATGAACCATATTTGATATTAATGAGTGAAATCGTTATGATGATATATCATGATGAAATCTCATTATGACTATATGTGTGTAATACATATGAGATGTTGGCTACTGAAGTTGGAAGCTCAAGAAGAAGAACACCAAAATGAAATCAAACTCAAGGACAAGCCATGGAACAAAGAACTCTAGTGGACTTGTTACAACTAGTTGGAATTACTGCCAGAAATAGAAATTGTGAGGACATTGTGCATGTTTTTGGATGAAGTTACTATGTATGCATGTTTTTAGGCCGAAGTTCCTCTACATATGAAATTTGGTTGGAATTCCTATGTGGAGTAAAAGCCGAAGATCCTATATTTTTAATATTAATAACATTGGTATGATGTTGTGCACTGAGAACAATGCCAAAACTAAGGGGAGGGGGATGTAACACCTCATCTTTTATCCCTATGAATGAGAATGTATTATGTAAATTTCACATTAGGCTAGTGAGACGGTAAGTTAGAAAAGGGACATAGTGCCTAGAAAATGTAATACTTCTATATATATTAATAAAATACATTATTGGCTATGAGACAAACAAGGACAAGAGAAGTAGGGGGATATCATTCCATGAGAGAGGGGGGTTGAGGGGATAACTCATTTTTATTAATAATTTATTTACCTGTTTTTTGGTGAGAGGGGGTGTGTGGGTCTCTTGGGGAGACCACATTATCTCTTGACGTTCCTGAGTCATTTCGAGAGATTGCATGCTTACTATTTAAACCCTTCCTTGGGATGTTTGGTGGGTTCACATTCTTAATCTTGTGTTGGTTTAGTTCTAAATATTATTCTTTACTAATTTGGTTGTTCATGGGGTTCATAATTCTTTCTAATTAATGTTCTCTTTGTATGAGCATGGAAACAAATGGCTAGAGGATGGGATCCATTGCAAGATGGTTGAAAGTATTTACTAATGATTCCAGGAAGGGCATGCATGGTTGTATTCATGGAATTGATGTTAGTTATAAAAGAATTGTGCACACCTGAGAATACTTGGAATTTTCCAACACTAAGATTAGTAACTAGTAACACTGGAGCCCTGGAAGAGATATGGAACAACCTAAGGGACTACATGGGAGAGAAAGGGGTTCATATTTTTGGGTTGTACGGGATGAATGGGAAGAGAGATGCACATTAGGATTTACGTGTGGTTGGGAAAACCTAATATCTTCTTATCTAACTATTGTATGTAGAGATGATCTAGGACCCGTCTTGTGGATTCATAGCCTTGGATCTAGGGGTACCTATTGTTGAGATTTGTAAAAACAATGTCTATGGTTGGGAGGAACATCCTTGGTTTTCATCTAGTTGGTGAACGGTTCAATTAATGATAATTGCTCTCTATTTTTCCTTGTATGTTTATTTAGGCATTGTCTAACTATTCTACAAAATGGATTTTTTTGTCGGAATCCGACAACATAAATTTCCATGAATTCACTTCTTTTTTTTATTTGAAATCCATTTATGAATGTAAAAATGGATTCAACATGCTTAAAAACCCCTGGGAAGTCAGATTGTACATAAATAATCACTCAAATCCGCAGATCTAACAATTTCTCGTCGGATTTAGGGCAAAGGTCCCCGAAAAATATCACCAAAAAAGAGTCACTTCGTAGAATGTTTAGACTATGGCTATTTATTTATATTCCATTTTGTATTATTATTGTCTTTGAGATAAAAATTTTATGCTATGCCTAGTTGTTCTTAATGTTGTTTCATTGAATGTTGTTCATTGATGTTGTGTTTTAGCATGTTCTCGTTTAATTGCATGCTTTGGATTCATGTTTCTTGCATGGAAATATTGGAATTGAATTGTATTAGTCCACAATGGCGAATTTGGAAGTGTCTGGCGAATGGGTACATTTCATTTTTGTGGATGAGCACATCTTTTTGGGTTTGTTTTTTTGGGTGCATTAAGATTGGCATCATAGTGAATAGTTTTGACTGTGATGATGTCAAGTATACCTCAGAGTGGTTTTAAAATTTTTATTGAAGGGATTTTTGAGGTAGCATGGCTCAGCCTTGGTGGTTGGGGACATCACAACACTTTTTATGTGATTCTTTCAAGTTGATGTGTACAACTAATTGGCTCAATAAACATTGTTACATAACCATCTCCTTACAAACCCAATGCCTACATCAACACATATTTTTTCACAATGAGAAAGAAATATACCAACATAGTATAACATTTAAAAAAAAACATGTATATGACTTGGACTTGGAAATTTAGATATGTTGAGTGACATTTTCCTATAAATCTCGGAGGCCATGGAGAGCTAGGGTCTAACTGGATCTCCTACTATACTGATTATCCTATAGTTTATTTCTCCTCAAGTAGTGCTCTCCTTGTTGTTGCAAGCAATATTCCTCCATCCATTCAAAGTTTCTTTGTAAATGTGACTATAATCTACTCCAATGTATCTATTGATTGAACATTAGGAAAATTTGGTAATTTCTATATAGGAAAAATACATTTCTTTAAAAATTAAAATCCAATATGAGACTTTGTGTATATTTGTTTCCATTTCATATTAAAGCATCGACATCTATGGTTTTGTGATTTGTATTTAGTGTACAGTAAATCAGTTCCCTCTATATTCAATTATTTCTACGAGATTCTTCCTTTTGTAATTTGAGCCTAAATGCATAATTATGTCTATTTGTTTGTATTTCATCTAGGGTTAGAACATTTTGGGACCCTATTATTTTGCATTAAATGTATATTTATGGTGTTGTATCTAATCCCACAGGAATTCATTCCTCTTCATATCTCTATCTCTCCATTTTTCTATCTCTCCATGAAAATGATTGCTTCTCGTTATTTTTTATCATGTGTTTCTACTACCTCACTACTTCATCTGTACCACTAGTTTTGGAAACACAGGTAGGTGTAGGAATACAAGCTAATACATTTCAATTTTGGAAACCTTGGTAGGTGTAGGAATATAGACTAATTTAGTTTTGGTGTTCTCATTCAAATCAATGCACAAAACAATTTTCAAAAGAGACATCGCCACTACAATGGCACATGTATTTTAAAGATTATACCTAGCATTCCCATTGACACACTCATAGTTTTGATCCCATTCCATTCTAGCCAAAAATTAAATTAGGTGGTTGTGAAATATTTTTTATATGTTCTTAACCTAATCGGTTAGCTCAAGTGGTTGAGTGTCGTGAATTACAAGAAGGAGGTCTCGGGTTCAAGTCCTCAGTATGTATACCTCTATATCTATTATTGGGTCTCACTTGATGTCCTTTCCAGGTTATTTTTCCAAAAAATGAAACCAATTGGTTTACCTCCCGTACCATCCTCGAAATGAGGGGAAATACCTAGAGGGTTTCTTGGGATTTTTATTCCATTTAAAAAAAATTGTTGATATGTTATTTCTTTTTAGTAATTAATGAAGCATGGAATGTCTACGACATGTAGGAAAATATGAGAAATGTCAACCTATATTATTCTTTTTATTAAATACATTATATTTAGAATACAAATTCGATAATCAATTTTCTATTATAGCATCAGGTGTTGATATTGTTCTTTCTCCATATGACTTAAATTTTCAATTAAGGTGATATCATCTTATATCATGCAGTTAAAGAGATTATAGGAATGGTTTACAATGCATCTATTTTTAAATTTATCCAGTTGAAAGTGATATTCAATTTTTTAATATTTTAAGATTTAATTAAAAGTGATATTCAATGGTTTAATATTTTTAAATTTGATGATGTAATCAATTAAAACTACGTATTCTAAACATTATGCATTTTTTTATTTTTTCCAAGGACTATCACCAGAATATGACAATGTGATTGTTGGCGAAATCACAATTTTTCAGTATTCAAATCGTGTTTTTGAATGCATAAATTGATTTAGCTCCCCCAAAAATGCTTGGTAACTTGTTATATGCAATCTCAACCACTGAAATAAGTAATGAAAACTAATTTTTTAATTTGTTATTAGATTTTGGATGAAACCCGTTCAAAAATGCCCAGAAGAAGGTAAAAACATAGAATGTTTAGACTAGGACAATTAAAACTTTTATTTAATATATAGTATTATTGAGGTGCATCTATATTAATCGATTCATTGTTTACCATAATAATTTTATTTAATATCTTTATAATATAATTTTAATCACTATATGTGTCATTGTCTACATTTTTATTTTTATTAAATATTTTTAATCATTAAATGTGTCTTGATGTAAAAAAAGAAGAAGAATTAACTGATCTTTAAAGATAAAGGTTTAAATTCATATATGTGTAATATCACATTTTCCATGGTCAACTAAAGATAACCATGGTTAACATCAGTCAACGATGGTAAACATCACAATATGAAATAACCTTTATTGAGAATCACTATCTAACCTAACCCTTCAAGAACATTACATTATGACTAATCTTCCATTGAGTAACATAGCACTTCAACATAAGTAAAGCAAGATAAATCTGGCAATGTGACAACCATTGAGGAACATAGAAATCCAACATATCATTTCATGAACATTGCAATTATGAGGAACATCAAAACATGATGAAACCCTTGATGGACATCACAATGTGGCACAACCATTGAGGAACATGGCATTTCAACATTAGTCAATTAATATGAACATCATAATGTGACAAAGCCATAGTAAACCATGGTTAAAAATAATCAACCAAAGTCAAGCATAATCAACCAAATTCAACAATAATGAACCAAAGACAACCTTAATCTTCCAAAGTCAATGATAATCAACCAAACACAACCAGAAACAACCATAATAAATTGTAGTTGATTTTGATCAACCTTAGTCAACCAAAGTCAATGATAGTGAACCATGGCCAACTATAGACAACCATGGTTAACATAAGTGAACCAAATTAAACCAAAGTCAACCATACTCAACCATAGTGAACCATAGTCATCTAAAGACATCCATGGTTAACATAAGTGTACAATAATGTTCCAATGTGACACTAGCATAGTAAAACATGGTTTAAAAAATAAACAATAAGCAACCAAATTCAACCATAATCAACCATAGTGAACTATAATCAACCATAGTAAAATATATCCATCCATGATCAACATAGGTAAACCAAAGTCAACCATGGCCAACCATGGCCATCTAAAGACAACCATGGTTAACATAATTCAACCATGATAAACATCACAATATGAAATAACCATTGAGGAACCTCACAATCTAACCTAATCCTTGAGGAGCATCACATTGTGACATAACAATTGAGTAACACAATAATTTGACATAAATGTAATAATCCAAAATACTAAAAAAGATGAATCAACATAGTAACCAATTAAATAACCATTAATTTGTAACAAATCAAACCCTAATGAAGTTTTAATCGAGTCACAAAAGAGGTGAGGAACTTATGTGTGTTGAAGAACCCAACTTACCTACAACCCGATGACTTCATAAACATAACCATACCTTGATCATTGACCTGGAAAACTGCAACACAAAGTGGGGGACAACTCTCCACCCAACCGTAGACCTTGTTGCTCTAATCTTCAGTACAAAATCACCCTCGAGCCCTCAATCTACTACCCAATCAACAATTCTTTATCCTTATTCTCAACCAAGGAGAGATGTCCTTATATTTCTCTCTTCCTTATTTATATAAAGTGCATATGTGGTGAATAACCCAATCCATAGGGTTCATTATTTAATTATTTATTATACTTTAGGGTTTCTCCATTAATTTATGGTTACTTATTTTACCATTCTCTTTAATTACTCAAATATCCATAATAAATACTTAGTATGACCACCTTTAGGATAATTATTATATGCTTCTTTATTATTATTTATTCCTATAAGTATTTATTATGACCATTTTAGGAGAAATATTATATTCCTGGTATTATTATTATTTCTTATATTTCATAATAATATGGGGCATGGCATACACCCCCACTTCAAGTAACTTCGTCCCGAAATTGGTTTTGATTATGTTTCTTATAGGTTTTCAATTATCTCATGATAACCTCCACAATACCCTCTATTAGCTCTTGTACCTTCCACAAATCCCTATGTTGGACCAGTATAAATCCACCCAATTGAGTACAATAAGCATCGAAAGCCCACATCACAACATCAAGGAAGCACAAGTACTCTCTAGTTTTCCATCCCAACTTTCACAATCAGGCTTAAAGTCTACTGGTATATCCGAAGCCTCAAGGATCGAGACCTCATATTCTTAAGAAGACATATAGATTGGTACTCATGTACACCAGACATCTCAAAATTCTATCCTAAACTACCTCCAAAACAACCCGGTACAACCCCAAGCATTGAAGTCCATTCCCGCAACATTTTTGGCAAGCAATGCTCCAAACATTTTTCGGTACTTCGACATCACTAATATAATAAAAGGCATAATAATTACTGGCATAAGTAGTATATTGAGTTGTCCCTATCCCATAATATGTTACTTCTAATATTCTCCTTTGAGGTTATGGGCTCCCGCGAGATCATCAAACAAGCTATCCCTCTTAGCCCACTTGCAGATAACTTGACAATCACCACCTCACAACATGCAATCATTGGATTAGTCATTATATCAACATCCACATGCTAACTTTCACATGTCATTTTTAAACATCTCATCATAATAACCATGTGTGAGTAACACATTCCATCACATAATGGCATACTATCATAATATTATAGCATCAACATATCTTTATCAACTTATATTTCATCAAAATAAAATCACATCTTAACATAATGAATATATTAGTCATCTCAAAATCATTATCATGATTCATTAACAAAATCAATTTCACTATATTTCATAAATAACAATGACTACCAACTTTTATATCTAATAAATATAGTCAAAATATCCATCTACCATATGGATCTTTTTGGTTAATCATTAATACCATGAGTGCTAGGTTCTCATAATTGTTTTTCAACACTCATTTCCTCTTCTTTCAACCAGAAGGTTGACAATTTAGGGGATAACTATAAGCACCTTATCAAATGCCAAGTTTCCCATTTAATTCATTTCATATTTCTTTGAGAATTTAATTAGTTTATGTGCATACAGTCACTCAATCATGCCAAGATTCCTCTTAAAAAGTCAGACACAAATGAAATCCAACCTTTTTCCATTAAGTTCATAAGCCCAAACATCAATGATCATATCCACATAGAAAATTCTTTATAGCAAAGGGAAGAGTCTCAAATCAACTATCCGTCCCATCTTTGATTCTACTCAAATATGAAATATCCATTTTTTGTCTTCTAACATAGTACCAATTAGAAGCATGTGGATCACAATTTATGATTTGATTGTCTTTACATGGTCAAATCATTGTAGAGTCTCGATCAAACATTGAGGTTATTATGAATTATAGTTTGGTACAGGTAACAAATAACCCTTGGATTAAAAAAAACAATTTGCATAGAAACACAATTGGAAGCATACATATAGATGGAATATCCATTGGATTATATTGGCAACAAAACTTTGTTCCATTACGCGAATTAACAATCTAAAAAAGAGGAATATAGTGCGAACAAGAGCACAATAAATCCAGGGATAATTTTAAGCATGGAAATTTATTTTAAAATGTAGAAATCTTGCCGAATCTTACTAATCCTTCATATGCCAGCTATAAAATGTTTGGGAATATTTTTGTAAAAATATTCAAATTTCTAAGGATTTATATAGTTTGTATAAAATTTTGGCAATTTTTGAGGTAAAATAATTTTATCCTATAGAATTTGGACGAATAAATTTTAGAATAGCGAATCTTGTTTTGGGAAAAACCATGGAAAATTAGCCCATGAGAGAAATTTAGCCCTAAAATCATCCATGAATCAATCTCAACATTGTCAGGTCCCTTAATATTGTATCTGAATACAATTTCTTATAGAAAAATAACCTGGGTCAATAACCAATGTTAGCGACCAATTATTCCAATTCTAGCTCTTGAGAAAGGAACATCCTTTCTATATGTTAAACTTATTTGGGACTACATGCTGGGTGAGGTCCTTGGCAACACATCATAACTGGTCAATAACCATGGTGGAAATTTCCACCGACTCACTAAATAAAGGTTCTTCTCTAAGTATGTTTTATATAACACCTCAAAGATATTTTTGACATCTCCATTATGAATCATCATTGGAATTGTCCCTTGCCCATATCTACCTTGTCATCTCTTAAAGCAATTTCATTTTCTTAGATTTCATTATCATTCCTTGAGGAAACCACT
>JASDQU010735301.1:86969-100753 GCA_032191745.1 Picea mariana
TTCTCTAAGTATGTTTTATATAACACCTCAAAGATATTTTTGACATCTCCATTATGAATCATCATTGGAATTGTCCCTTGCCCATATCTACCTTGTCATCTCTTAAAGCAATTTCATTTTCTTAGATTTCATTATCATTCATTGAGGAAACCACTATATTTTGTGCATCATATGCCTTATGGTATCAATACCCATAATAAACACCATTCAATTTCATTCATACACTATGTTTATGAATATCCACCTTTGTATGCATTTCTTATGAATATAATCGATCAAACCATATGGAAGACGCATATGTTCATATGCAAATAGTTCCCAAAATCCCCCCACCACTCTTCTTTGACTTATCCCAAAGTCACTTTTCTAATGAAAAGTTCCATTTGGAGGCAATCAACTACACCATGTCTTATGAATCTATCTCTACACAAAATCTATGTGTCAAAAAGTACATATCCAACTCCTAAGCATTATTAAATTTAATGGAAACATAGTTGGGATTCTATCACACAGGAATGATTTTGAACTCCTCCAACCAACAAGGAATCCATATAATCCAAAACTCGTCATAATCTCTACAAAACTAAATGTTCATTGATTGTACATAAAAAACCAACATACATTTTTATCAATGGTGTATGAATAGACACCATGAGGATGCATATTAAATAATTAATCAACTTAAAAGGTAAAAAGGGAGAAAAATCAATTGTAGCTATTTCACAAATCTCCATGATATGTCCAATTATCCACGACAACTTGTCATTGATACATGTGCATAAAATCAAGGTAATCAAAGATTTATATTATGACCACAACTCAATACCAACAACCACCATAAATATAGTTATTTGACATGAACATCACCAACCATTTATTATAAATGAATGATGAATTTTCCAATGACAATCTACAAGAAATTATGCAAAGATTTTCTTTAGTCTATTATAGATTTGACTATTAATTTATCAAGTCCTGATTGTCCATATATTCCTTTATAAATTCATTTATTAGGTTGGCCCATAATTTAGTTGTTACATAAGCACTCCCACTAGGTTTCATTTTATAATACCTCAATAGTTTCATGGTTGTTAGAAAGTAATGGATGTGCTCATTTAACCATAGGCAATATAACAATATTGTCACCCAACCATAGGCAAAAGCCATCCTCAAGAACCTTAACCTTGATAGAGAATGGTTCTGGAAGAAAACCAATAACCAACCAAGGCTAATGCACCAAGAAAAGATAACCAAGACTGATCATAAAGTCCAACCATAACCAACATAAATTATGAGCCTAAACTAGGAATACAGATTACAATAGTTGTTGGCAATTTCTAGCTCCACAGACTTGCGCACTTGCCCAGTTTCTATAGTGCACACCTCTTCTCAGCTGAAATTTTGAGTTGTGTGTACAAAATGAGGTCTAGCTACTTGTATTTATATTGTTTTCCTGAGCTGTCTGGGTGGACTTCTCATTTTGGAGGCTAAATACTTAATATTAATTATTTCCTTGAGTTGACTTGTCTTATAGGGTTAATTTTAATGCTTTAGGGTTTATTATTGCTTCCAAGAATATTCTATTCTCATCAGGGTTACATGTGGAGTTAAATACCTCCCGCAGCTACCATAATATCAACACTCCCTCCTAGCTAGGGAGGTATTGAAGGAAATGGTCTTGATCACAAACATACCATTCAACTGATAGCATCATCATAATCATACAAACTATCTCATGATTAGATCATGAGCACCATCATCACTATCAGTGTCATCTGACAATATCAATTGCATCATCTCTCGAAACCATACTCCATCTGAGTAATAAAACATGATGTTGAATAAGTCACTCACTCCAAAGAGTGATACAAGAACCATTCTTCTAATCCGGGCATATGTCCTAGAATAATAGCTATTCCAACAGATGTTGGAAGACACGTCATGGGATACAAGGACTAGTCTTCTAATCCAGACATACTTCCTAGAAGAATAAATGTCCTAGACCATTTTCCATCTAGAGAATGCTTGTCCATCGGTACACTTACCATCCATCTGGATGATAATCATTTTCAACACCATTGATAGTCTACATGGTAATCAGAACAATGTCATTCAATAGAACACAACTATGTTTATCCATAGTAGTATACAACTACAATCTAGTGGTACACTACCACACCAAGTAGCACACAACTACTTAATCAGTGACACATAGTCACAACCAATGGAGCAAATCCACCACAGTAGCATACATCTATTGTCCAGAGACATACAGTCTCCATAGAAATCATATCATCTGATATCACCCTGAACAAAAAAAAAATGTCATGATATAAACTAAGTCATATGGGCTATTCTTCCACTCACATCTGTGAGATCTGGAAGAGCATATACCCTCAGAAGGTAAAACATCATCCATGAGTTACTAGACTATTCTTCTCAAGCATAGAAGAATGGTTGTCCTGATTTCTGATCCTGGGACATCCACCTATCTGGGCCATTCCTCCAGCACTAAACAAAGTGAAACTTGGAGAGAATGAGTTTGCCCTAGGGAATGGCTATCCCTAATTTTTGAACCTGAACCATTCACCTAACTGGGCCATTCTTCTAAAACTAAACAAAGTGAAACCTGGAGATAATGAGTCTTCCCTAGGGAATGACTGTCTGAACCAATTCCTAAGGAAATTATTGTCCTTCACCAACCTCCAAAACAGACCATTCTTCAAAACTTCTCACAACTTTGAACTTCAAAAGAATGACTTCCCGGTGAGGCATACCATTCTTCTTGACCACTACTAAGAGTGGCTGTCAAGAAGAAATATTTTCCTAGACCAATCCCACACACTGGCCATAAGGGGAATCATTGTCTATGGTACATCAAAAATCTATCGAACCATTTTCATTAAGAAAATTACCATCCGATATGGACCATTTTCCGAACTGGAAAATGCCTGTCCATCAGAAATCTCAAACCACTTTCCGAACTGGAAAGGAACTGCTCATCCTGGACCATTTTCAAACTAAAAAATGATTGTCCATAAATCAATAACACATCAGTGCTCCCTCCCAACCTGGGAGTCATCTCTTCTCTTTTCAATAAGGAAGTTGTCTCCACGAGCTCCAGCTTGTTTCTTGAGTACGCAAACTTTTCCATCTTGGACAGAGTCTTTACCAAAATATATGCTTATTTTCTCATTTGTGGAGATATATTGGAGAACCACTTCTCTTTTATGGACCTCATTACGGAGAATGCAATTCTTGATCTCAATTTACTTCGGTATTTCTGGAATGTTGGTTTTCTCTGAAGGCTTCATATAGCTCTGATCATTATAATATATCATGGTTGGATTCAACTCTTTTGTTTCCTGCTATCTCATGACATTGTTGCAAGGCTTAAACTGGAACATATCTAAGTGGCTCTTCTTATGTCAGCATGGGAGTTTGTCATGGACTGGCAATCCATCATCCTGGACTTCTAAGTAACCATTCTCATACAATATCTCTGTTATAGAAAGTTTTCATCACGCTTTTTTTGTGCATTGGAGGCTCTGCACCAAGTTGTCTTCTTCCATATGCATACAAGAGTCTCTTTCTGGTATACCTCAAAACCTTGAGGCTCCTCTACATATGCCTCTTTGTTCAATTGATCTGGAGAATAGTCCTTGCACTCATCTGATATAAACTCCAACCCATTGATATTGCAGGAGATATAATGTCTCAGGTAGAGGTATGTCTGGTTACTGGAACAAGATATCATCATAGTCCTCTCCCTCCATCTGGGAGAACCCTTAGTTCTGGATCTCGCAATGCTTCCATTCATAAGTATTCCATATATTGTTCTTCATCACAACTTTTATTTCTTCTGCTTGATTTCTTCTAGTGGGTTCAGACTAGGCTGGTAGTCTTGTGATTCTCGATATAGTGACTGGTTATTCTGGATTTTATTTCTCTCTTGGAATCTTCATGTTCTTCCTTATGTTTCTCTTTATCTCTTGGGTCCATGCAGTTTTTATATAGATTCCATGCCCTGAAGATTCCAACTTCTTCCTTTAATCATAGGATCATGGATGTGGATGGACAACTAGGGATACTTTAAAGATTCTTTTCGAAGAAGACTTCTTCTAAAGTCAAACTAAACACATGTTTATTTTCATTACTACTACCATCAATAGGAACATGGATAGATATTTCATAATCCTTGATGGATCATATTATTTAGGATTATCTCCCTCCTAATCCTTGCTTCATGCATGAATGTATGCTCTTCTTTCAGAATTATATAATCGGCTCCCTCCATCTAAGAGATTCCATGCTTTCATATGCATCCTTATTTTCTTTTGCAAAGTGTCGTAAGTATTTTCCTTTTGATTTCTGACTTCTTTTAGTTTTTACTTATTCCAGGTTTCTTCAAGTTTGATTATGATTTCAGCTTATCTTGCAGTTGTAATAGCTTCCACGGGAATTGTTACCAAGGATTTTCAATATACTTCATCTTTTCATGTGTATTGCTTGACTTGTAGTCATCGTGATAGCAATCCTTATCTTGTTATTCTTCCATAGGTATTGTTTCTCTTTGAACATCTTATCTTCTAAGAAATAGATATGCAATATATGTACATCAACTATGTAAACATGGTATGTACAAGAACTATGAAGAATATTGTTACCTTGTCTTAGAAGAAGAAGTTTGTTTTATCCTCTTTGGTCTTCTTTGAGGGTTCCCTTTCTTCAGCAACCAATGCTTTGTGTGTTTCCTTTCTTGTTTTCATGCTTGCAGAAAATGCATCCCATGTCTTCAGAATACGATTGAGTACTATATTTACCAGTTCCTTTTCTAAAATGATTTCTTCAATAGCTTGTATTTGATCTCTTAACTGAGATATTCTCACAAAGTATGATGTTATGATTTCATCATCATTCAGTTTCATGTTACAAAGCTCATTTTTCAGACTCATTACTTGTCCAATGTTTCTGACTAAGAAGAGGTTAGTTAAGGAATCACACATCTTCTTAGATGAGTCAATATGGGAGATGTAGGGTATCAAGTGGTCTTTTATAGAGTCCACTATGATACTCATGGCATTGATGCAACATTCTAAGGTTCCTTCTCTTTTCCTTCTTTAAAGTGTGGTTCCATGATCTTTCCTTTCATGATATCCAACACTTTATTCTTGGAAAGGATGAGGTCAATCCTTGTCTTCCATGCTCTGAAGTTAGAATCCCCTTCTAAATTGTTTTATGACTTCATAGAGTAAGTCATAATTTCTTTGACTTGGTCAACCCTTGATTTTGACCAAAAACTCAAACTTGACGTCTTAGCTTGTTGATAGTACCAGGAGATTCTCTAAGATAGGGCACACTAGCCTATCCAGGAATTAGGTCAATCACTTCATTGAAGGTACCTCAACAAGAGGGTTATGGTTTTGTTGATGCTACAAAGACTAACTGCAACTGCAACTGTAATTGAGAAAATCCTCCAAATCTATCTTCCAGTTGTTAGACTGTCTGAATATAGTGTGGGCCCGTAACTTGTTAGAAAGTAATGAATGTGCTCATTTAATCATAGACAATATAACAATATTGCCACCCAACCATGCGCCAAATCCACCCCCGAGTACCTTAACCTTGACATAGAATGATTCCAGAAGCAAACCAATAGCCAACCAAGGCTAATGCACCAAGAAAAGATAACCAAGACTTATCAGAAAGTCCAACCATAACCAACAGGAAGTCTGAGCCTAAACCAGGAATACAGATTGTGGTAGTTGTCGGCTATTGTCGGCTCCCCAGACTTGCGCACTTGCCCAGTTTCTGCAGTGTGCACCTCTTCCCAGCTGAAATTATGAGTTGTGTGTACAAAATGAGGTCTGGCTAGTTGTATTTATATTGTTTTCCTAAGCTATCTGGGCCGACTTCTCATTTTGGAGATAAATACTTAATATTAATTATTTCCTTGAGTTGACTTGTCTTCTAGGGTTAAGTTTAATGATTTAGGGTTTCTTCTTGATTCCCGTAATATTCTATTCTTGTCAGGGTTACACGTGGAGGTAAATACCTCCCACAACTACAATAATATCAATAGAGGATGCATTTTAAATAATTAAGCAACCGAAAAGGTAAAAGGGGAGAAATATCAGTTGTAACCATTTCACAAGTATCCATGAATATGTCCAATTATCCACAACAACTTGTCATTGATACATGTGCATAAAATCAAGGTAATCAAAGATTTATATTATGACCACAACTCAAGACCAACAATCACCATCAATACACTTATTTGACATTAACATCACCAACCATTTATTATAAATGAATAATGAATTTTCGAATGACAATCTACAAGAAATTATGCAAATATTCGGTTTAGTCTATTATAGATATGACTATTAATTTCTCAGGTCCTAATTGTCCATAGACTCCTTTATAAATTCATTTATTAGGTTGGCCCATAATTTAGTTGTTACATAAGCACTCCAACTAGGTTTCATTTTATAATGCGTCAATAGTTTCATGGTTGTAAGTTAATCATCTAAAGAATTTAATATACATTATGAACACTCCATTTAGAAAACATAGCACTTGTATCTTAAGTGCTCCCATAAGCACCTAATTGAAAAAGTTATGGCTAATGGGTTTTTATGTACACCATTACCTAATCCCAAAAATATGACTCAATTACTTTTTTTGCATGGTGAAATATTCAATTATCCTTTTGTTTACTTTTGAAAAAGATATATCATGCTTCAACAAATTGAGGAGATAAGAGCAATTTAACTCAAATCTATTTGAGAAATTGTCATCCATGCCACTAAGGCATCAGTTATATCTTAACTATCTTATTCAATTTGTTTTTAAAAATAATCACCTTTTTAGTGAGGCATCCTTTGGCTCTTAAGGATATGTTTATGTTTCAAAATAATACTTCTTAAACATTCAAAGTGGGGAACGACTCTCCACCCAACTAGAAACCTTGCTACTCTAATATTCAGTAGCAGGTCACCCCTAAGCCCTCAATATACTACCCAACCAACAATTCTCTAGCCTTGTTCTCATCCAAGGAGAAATGTATTTATCTCCCTCTCTTCCTTCTTTATATAGAGTGCATTTGTGGTCAAGAGCATAATTCCTAGGGTCCATTATTTAATTATTTATTATAGTTTAGTATTTCTCCATTAATTTGTGATTACTTATTTTAGAATTCTCTTTAATTACCCCAATATCCATAATAAATTATTATTATGACTCCCTTTAGGATAATTATTATATACTTATTTATTATTATTTATTCCTATAAGTATTTATTATGACCGTTTTAAGAGAAATATTATATCCCTGATATTATTATTATTGTTTATATTTAATAATAATAATAATAATAATAATAATAATAATAATAATAATAATAAGATGCATGACAATAAATCAACCAAGACAAATATCAAAATGCTACATAATCAATGAATCAAATTACAAGCCAACATATCCTTTCATGAAAATCACAATAGGACATAACCCTTTTAAAAACACTACAATTCAACATCAGTCCACCATGATGATTGTCACAATGCAACATAACTATTAAGGAACATCACAAATGTTACATAACCATTAATAAATGTCGTTATGTGGCATATCTATTGAGGAACATGTTGGGTTATTTATATGGATAAATCCTTGACATTAAATTATCGATCGCGAGATCGCAAACTTCAAGATGAAAGCACACAAAATGAAAGATCAGAGCATATCCTAAACTACCCTATCTATTGGAGAATTAACTATGGATTCACGTGTTTGTTAAAAAATTGAAATGGCTCTGCAAACTATGTTAATATGTTTTATCTTTGCATAAGTATGACTCTAATTGGACATTTTTCCAATCAATGAATGTTTGGGATGAAAGAAAAATACTCATGAGTAGAAATTAAACCTAAAACGATCATTAGTTCATAGGTTCAAATCTCATTAAGGAGTTGTGTCATAGTCTTTCACCTAAAGAATCAAGTGTTCCTGGGCTCAGATAAATGATTGATTTAGTAAACCAGATGAAATCCAATCACTAGATATTAACAAGGAAATCGTGAAATTGTAATTGCATGAGTTATATGTAGAAATAAAGTGCTATTCAAATCAATTCTCAAACCATACAAATAAACTAATGCAAACACATCCACTATTTTAGCTAGTTAATAATGATTTATTTAGTACATTTGGAATAATTAATAAGTGTAGACAATTATACTAATGCCAAAGTATTAAAAAAAGAACTACACAAAATCATCTATGTTGCAAATGAATGAAACTACAATGTGAATTCATATGAAACAACCTATACTAAGTGTTGACAGAGCAATAATAGAAATGGAATATTAACACAATGATATTACCAAGTTGTAATACAAAATGGATGTGTGGTCCAACTTGGTGGGCCCTCCCAATTGGACAACAATCCAATTAAATTGCAAACTCACACAATTATAAAAAACACACCATATCATAAGGTCAACTTGACATTAGCAAATATGGATCAAACTAAAACATTGTTCCAAACATTGATACAAATTTTATAATACTTGATTTCAAAACATCAACATAATAATTATTCTCATATTACACTCTCGTCTCATTACATTACAATCGAGATATAGATACATAAGCATATCAAAGGATTGTTCCTATCTTGTAGGTAAATTGTTTCTTTGGTTTAGTAAACAAATATAAAAAATTACAACAATAGAAATTTGGGAATATAAGCATATTACAATCGATTTGATCGCAAGGTAACTTTCATGGAAATACATAACTAATCAATTAAACATGGAAATGATGGATCTCCTTGATGACTGGGTGTTTCATTTGACTGGATGTTTTGCAAATCTGGTCATAACAAAAATTTGGGAATTCATCTTTGGAAAAATGGTTGTATCTACCAAAACATGTACTCTTTGAGGAAACCGCTCATCACCCACCTAATTGGGCTCATTCTTCCCGAAACCCATGTTTTTGAATTTCAATATTCACCTTCACTTGTCCACAAATCACACCGCAAAATCACCTCTACTATTCTGACACATGTTTTGACTAAGAACATTCGACCACTAGATGGAGATTCATGCAATCGACCTAGGCACAATTTGATGAACATAAAACCATCTTAAGAGACCTGGATTCAAAACCCGTGTGGCCAATTCCAATTGGATATGTGGAAGTATGCCAACAAATGATGTTGAGTACTGGAAGTGAATTGATGGTATAGGAATTGAACTAAACTAAAATATGGCTATAGGAATAACACTTCATAAAACGTCATTATTAAACCAACCAAAATCCTAATTAATTCATCAAAAGCGAACAAAATATATGAAAATAAACCACTTGATGCTTATAAACTTGTGAGGGCATATTTATGAAGAATTATGGTGAAAGAAAAAGTGAACAAGTGAAAGGATGATCACAAAGGGATGACTTGGCAGAGAGAAGAATGTCAAATTGGCGACCCAATAGAACATAGAAATTCCATATAAGTTGAACAAGATGGATATCATGATGCATCATTGCCATTGCAACATTGAACATTGCAATATTTCAATGACGAACCTCTTAATTTCACATTGTCACAATGTTATAGTGATGAACCTCTTATGTTGCAATGGTCATGATTCATGTGACATTGACCATTATAGTGGAACATAATCCTTAAGGAATTCCACAAGGTGGAATAATCCTTAATGAATGTTGTAATGTGACGTAACCATTGAGGAATATAGAAATTCAATATAACACAACAAAATGAGTGTTAATGTGACATAATCATTGAGGAACATAGAAATTTGACATAACACAACAAAAATGAGTGTTGCATATGACATAAGAATTGAAGAACATAGAAATTTGGCATAACAAAAAAAAGTTGAACTTCACAATGTGACATAAGCATTGGGGAACTTCATAATCCAACATAAGTAACTCGACATAATCATTGGGGAACATCACATTCCAACAAAAGAAAGGAAACTCCTCACTCAATCTAGGAAAACCTGATCTGGAGGCTGAATTATGTGGAGAAGCTCCTATGAAAATCCAACAACATGTACATATGAATGATTCTTCTTCCTCTTTCCCATGGAAACACCTTCCTTATATAGATTGGTGGATGATTCTAGGAGAGGATTCTATATCTCTATAGCTTAGTGAAATAGACTATATTGAGAGTTCTCAAGCCCCTATTATGAGAGAACAAACTCACCCAACGTTAATATCCTCATAATTTACCAATTATAGAAGGCTACAGAGGCAGTTTTGGTCCAACAGTACTGCAACTACCGATCGATCATAGGTTGCAAAGGAGTTCATCAATGACCGGTCTCACCCTATTAGTGGGTTCAGTAGCGATCGTCCTAAAAAATCACTAAAAACAAGGAAAAGGAGTGTGTCTCAACATAACATGATAAATTTGTCCTTCATGAGACCCTAGGATGGGAAATAAGGCTATAACAAAAGCATGGTTAAACATAATCAACCATAATCAACCAAAGTTGAGCATAATAACCAAAGTCAATAATAATCAACCAAAGACAACCCTAATTGGCCAAAGTCAATAATAATCAACCAAGGACAACCATAAACAAGCATAGTCCACCATAGTTGATCACAATCAACCTTAGTCAACCAAATTCAATTATATATAACCATGGTTTACATAAGTCAACCAAAGTCAACCACAGTGAACCATAGTCAACTAAATACAACCATGGTTAACATAAGTCAACTATCGTGTTGTAATGTGGCATTACAATAGTAAATCATGGTTAAAAAAAATACACCATAAGAAACCAAAGTGAACAATAGTTAACCATAGTGAACCATGATCAACCATAGTCAACCATATTCATCCATGATCAACACAAGTAAACAAAAGTAAATAGCGGCCATAGTGAACCATGGTTAACATAAGTCAACCATGATAAACATCAAAGTATGAAATAACCATTGAGTAACCTCACAGTCTAATCTAATCCTTGAGGAACATCACATTACAACGTAACCATTGAGTAACATAGTAATTTGACATAAGTCAACCAAGATAAATATCACAATGCTACATAACCATTGAGTCACATTACAGTCCAACATATCCTTTCATGAAAATTGAAATGTGACATAACCCTTCAAAAAAACTGTAATCCAACATAACTCCACCATGATGAATGTTTCAATGCAACATAACTATTAAGGAACATCCAAAATTTTACACAACCCTTGATGAATGTTGTAATATGACAAAACCATTGAGGAACATAGAAATTCCATATAAGCTGACCAAGATGAATATCATGATGCATCATGACTATTGAAACATTTTAATGATGAACCTTTTAATATCACAATGTGACAATGTTATAATGATGAACCTCTTAATGTCTCAATGTTCATGATACATGTGACATTAACCATTGCAGTGGAACACAAGCCTTAAGGAATTTCACAAGGTGGAAGAAACCTTAATGAATGTTGCAATGTGATGTAATCATTGAGGAACATAGCAATTTGACATAACACAACAAAAATGAACATTGCATGTGATGTAACCATTGAGGAACATAGAAATTTTACATAGCACAAAAAATATGAACATCACAATGTGGCATAATCATTGGGGAACATCATAATGTGAAATACCCTCTATCCACATCGTATTGTGACACAACCATTGAGGAACATGGCAATTCGACATAAGCCAACCATGATGAACATCATAATGCAACATTACCATAATAAGCCATTGTTAAACATTATCAACATGGTCAACAATAGTAAACCATGGTTGACCATGTCCAACCATGGTCAACCAAATTGAATCATAGTCAACCAAATTTAACTATGTTCATCCATATTAAAACATGGTTGAACATGATCAACCATAGAGAACCCACCATAAACCAAAGTCAACCATAATCTACAAAACATAAACCAAATTAAACCCTAAGTTGACTATAGTAAACAAAAGTCGAACATCTGTTGAGCATAGTAAATCAAACATAAACCAAAGTCAATGATAAGTCAACCATAGTCAACCATAATAAAAAAAGATAATCCAAGGTCAACCAAATTTAACCTTGGTCAATTACAATCAACCATGTGTTATAACCCTAAATTTCTCTACACATGCATAGATGGCCTTGGTCCTCTTACTTGTATTTTTTTCCAAAGCACTGTTGAGTTGCTCTTCTTGAAAAACCAATTTTTTGAAGATGTACGTGCCCTGCACCATTATTTCCCGCGTACATATGCTTGTTGCACCACTACAACTCGCGTACATATGCATGTTGCACCATTACAACCCACATATACTTGCAAAAGTTGCAAAAAATAAAAATTTGCAAGGAATTCATTGAGATTATGGGATATTGGAGGTTTCCCAACTAAATCCACTAGCTATAGCCCATCACCCAACTGAATAACCATAATTTTGGCATATAAAAGGAGGTGTTAGGGTCTCATTTCCAAGCTAAGTAGAAGAACAGTGAAACTCTTCCCGATTTCACATCCCCTCCTTGCCCAAGATATTGCTTCCTTTTTGTGAGTATTTCCTTAGCATTCCCTCATTTGTCCCTTTTTCCTCCATTTGAACCATTCACTTCCCAAGAAGATATTAGAAGGTTTAGAGGATAAGTTCATACAAGGTGCACTTGGAGCTTCGTGAAGAGGAGCCCGAACCAGGTTTGCAAAACGGTAGCCAACTTTGATTGTAAAGGTATAATAATTGTGTTATTAATAAAAAAATTACATTTCCTTGTCCCAAATGATGGTGGCTTGAATACTTTTATTGGGTTATGTTTGACATTCTAACATCTAACCCTAACTTATATATGGAATAGCATGTTTGTAGTTTTTTGTTTTTCAATCTTTGGTTGCAGGTCAACCCTGGGAGGAGGCGTCCAGACAGTGGAACTTCCAAGCACGAGGAGGTCATCACTAGACGTGGGATTAGAGGTATAGTTACCCGATCTCCTTACTCTTTTATTTATGTGTATTAGTTTTGGTATGTTTGGGGTATTATAGAGAATTAATTGGCTTTTAGACGGTTAATCGATCTTCCTACATTCTGAACCCTGGTGTAGATAAAGGGGGTTTTACCCGCTAGCACCATGTTTAAACATAAAAACCCATGGTCAACCATAATAAAACTAAAGTCTACCATAGAGAATCATGGTCAACCAAAAATAACCATAGTAAAACATGGTCAACTATAGACATCCATAACCAACCACAGTGAAGATGGTTATCCATAGTCAACATGGTCAAGCATAGTCAAAACATGGATAACCATAGTTCAACATAGTGAAACTTAATTAAATCATGGTCAACCATAGTTCAACATAGTCAACCCATGGTTAACCATAATATACCATAGTAAAACCATGGTCCACCATAGTTCAATATATTCAACCCATAGTAAACCCATGATCAACCATAATCACCTGATGGTCAACCATAGTTTGACATAGTCAAGCCATGGTCAACCATAGCTCAACATAGTCAACCATAGTTGACAACATACAACCGTGGTAGACCATGGTTGATAGAAGTTAATCAAAGTAAAACATAGTCACAAATAATCAACCATGGCTAACCAAAGTCAACTATGGTCAAACATAACCACATATGGCCCACCTTAGTTAACCATGTCAAACCATAGTATAACATGGTCAACCATCCAAAAGCATCATATATATTTCAATATTAATTATATTGAAGTTTTAATTCACAAATCTACTAAT
>JASDQU010735301.1:100765-116331 GCA_032191745.1 Picea mariana
AATTGTCCTGTATTGGAAAAGGGGGTGCTTCATAAATCTACTAATCCTCCCTTATTGGAAATGGGGTGCCATTTTCCACCTTTCTTACACATGGAAAACCATGGTCAATACATAGACAACCATGGTCAACCGACATCAATCATAGTCAAATATGGACAATCATAGCCAAACAATGTTATATATAGTTTTACCATAGTAAACCATAGTCAAACCTAATCAACCATGGTCAACTAAGGTCAACCAAATTGAACCATGGTTAAATACACCTACCCTTGCTAGAACATGTCGAACCATAGTCAAACATGGTCAAGCATTCACAACCATATCTAATCATAATCAACCATATTCATTCAAAACATATTTAACTAATACACCCACCCCACCATTTTCGACCTTTCAAAACTATTGATGCTAATAAGCCTATATCAACCATATATCAACCACTTTTAATTATGTGGTCATGCTAGTGATATGTGTGATGGAAATATCTTTACATAACCAAATTGTATTTGTTACACGAGGTTATCGTTTTTGAATGAATAATTCTTGAAAATTAGGATTCCCTTCATTATTTATTTATACCTTCTCAAACTACATCTATTATTATGCTCGTACATGCGAGTCATTAGCACATGAAATGACGAGTATTTTTGAGTTTATTATATTGGTAATATGAATGATTATTCTATGTATGATTCAAACCTAACACCTACAAAATCTCCTCTACCTCCAACTCCACAACCACAACTCCACAACCAGAACCACCACCATCACCTCCTCCTTTTCTTCGTCTCTTCGTATCAATGGAAAGGATCATAAATTTGATGATCTCAAATGAAGGAGAATTGATGCCTAATTTGAAGGAGTTGGTGTTCAACTAGGTTGTAATACTGGGGTCAGGTTCAAACAATTCATCCTCTCTATTTACTTTCTAGAGGAATAGGTATGCCTATATTCTCATTGATTGCATGAGAAATGTGGTTGAGAAACATTGAAAGTGGTATGTTTTTATTCCCATCGATTTCACGAGAAATGTGGTTTAGAAACATTCAAAGAAGTTACATGACATTACTAATATGTATTTGATTGAATAAGTATTGTGTGACTTTGGTGCCTTTTAGGGTACAAGTGTTCTCGTTCCATATTTTCCATTGGTAGATTGCTCTCAAAATCATCAAGAACGGTGCTCAAACAATGTGGATTAAAAATATCAAGAAGCTCAAGTCTTGCTCGGTGATCAAACAGTGTGGATTAAAAATATCCAGAAGCTCAAGTCCTTTTAGTAAGATAATTGTAAAACAAAAACAATACAATAAGGAAAGAAAAAAAGATCTTTAAATTTAGAATATTGAAACATTCCTTGGATGCAAGGCACTATTCATCATTCATAAGTAATGAGCTAGTATCAATGGAATATTGGGTAATGGAGATATTCCCGGTATATAATATTAATTTCTCTTCATTACACTCTTGTGCCTATATAAGAATCTATGTCATCTTTTTGCAAAGCCCTTGCACTACCTCTTGGTCTCCCTATGCAACTTCATGGATCTATAGCATGAAGTGCAACTCTGCACAACTCAAGACTCTTTCTTCATTTTTTTACACGGTGGCAAACTTTACTACAAACTGTGCATTGTTGAAATAAAATAAAATGTCACGCGATTTTTTAGTGCTATAAGGATAACACTTAATAAAACAAGAACACATAACTTATACTGTGCACTATAGACTTAACTCATAAACTAAGAAAAGAACTCATAATCCCACTAAATCATGCATAGATATAAAGATAGATATTTTCTCAATGATTGCATTCAATCAAAACTTAGACACTTCATGTGCAAAAACAACTCATAACATATGTATTATCAACTCAAGTGTTGCATGTTATATCACAGACTTGGTGCTATGCCTAGTTACAAAATGTACTAAAATGCAGAGCTTCGACTCCAACAACTTCTTCAGACTTATAGACACTAAGCTTTTTCTCTCAGACCTTCCTTACAACCTTCACGCATTTTCCTGCTTCTTTTTCTCTTATCCTTCTACATACACTCTACTTTCTACTTATTATGGGCTCCGTAATATATAAAGACTAAGGCTGAAAATTCTTACAGGAGCAAACCGACATAACATTTAATACAACAATAAATTTTGACTGAGTTCTATATACTTAACTAAACTCGAGAAAGATTAAGATCGGATTCATTAAATAAGACTCATGCTTGCTGACTGAAAAAACTAAGTTTGTGTAAACGTGAGTGTAAAATAATGAACTGTAGATGTAGAATGAAAAACTAACTTACTAGCAAATTGAAGGAGATGTAAATCTCACTGAATTGTAATTTCTATTTCCAACACTCCCCCTTAATTATAAGTAGGTGGGATTTACATGACACAAAAATTTTACATCAAAAATTGAATTTTCTTGAACTGTCAATCATCTGTCACTACGTAGACTCCCAAACTACTGCACATATGCTAGAATGCATCTCTTGCTAAAGCTTTTGCAAATATGTATACAATTTGTTCTTTTGACCTGCAAAACTCTAAACAGATCTCTTTGTTATTCACCAATTCTCTGATAAAATGATACCTTGTATCAATGTGCTTGGTTTTCCTGTGAAACACATGGTTCTTGTATAACATGATGGCATAATTGTTGTCACAAAATATTCTTGTTGGTTTTTGTTGTTCCTACAACAAATCTTCTAACATTCTTCTCATCTAGACAGCTTGACAAGCTTCACTTGTAGCTGCAACATACTCATCTTCTGTTGAAGAAAGAGTCACTATGGGTTGCTTCCTTGATGTCCATGACACTATACCTATTCCAAAATGAAATGTGTACCCAGAGGTACTTTTCATGTCATCTATGTTGCATCTACAATGACTGTTAGTGTATCCAATAAGTCTGAAATCTTCTAAAGTAGAATACAAAATGCCAAAATATTTTGTTCCATTCACATATCTCAGAATTCTCTTTCCTTCCTTCCAATGGTATTCTTTTGGAGTTAACATGAATCTTTAAATTAAGCTCAATCCATACATAATATCAATCATTTTTGTTGTCAGATACATAAGAATACCTACCATTCTTTTAAACAGTGTGGGATCCACCTTGGACCCTTCATCTTCCTTGCTTGAGTTCAATCCTATTATGATAGGTGTTGGGGTTGCTTTGGAACTTATCATGTTAAATATTTTCAAAATTTCATGTGCATACTTAGATTGTGAAATAAACATACCATATTCGAACTGGTGAACCTTAATACCCAAAAAATATCTCATAAGCCCCAAATCAATCATTTCAAATTCATCCTTTATGACTGACTTGAATTCTTCTATGCCTAAATCACCTGTAAAAATCAAATCATCTACATATAAACAAACAATTAACATGTTACCTTACTAATTTGCTTTGATGTACAAATTTGTCTCACATTGACTTCTCTAAAATCTGTTTTGTGTGAGGTAGGAATCTATGTGACTGTACCAAGCTTTGGGATCTTTCTTTAATCCATATAGTTCCTTCTTCAATATGTACAGTTTTTTTCCCTGTCCTGAAATCTCATAGCCTTGTGGTTGTTCCACATATACTATTTCTTCTAAATGTCCATTAAAAAATGTTGACTTTACATATATTTGGTAAAAATGTCATTTGTTCTATGCAACAATGGCCAACACAATTCTGACTTTGTCCATGCGCGCAACAGGAACACATGTTTCATTAAAATCAATTCTAGGTTGTTGTGTAAAATCTCTTGCAACTAGCCTTGCCTTGTGCTTCTGCACATTTCTATATGCATCTTGCTTGATTTTACAAATCCACTTGACACTTATCGCATCCTATTTTTCAGGTACATCTACCAACTTCCATGTTTGATTGTTCTCTATGCATTTAATTTCTTCATCCATGGCTTGAGCCCATACATAATCTTTGACAACTTCTTAAAAAGTTAATGGATCATCTATTTGTGAAAACAGAGAAAAAAATGAAAATGAATTTGTGGTGTCAACATTATAGATGTAGCACAGACTTCTTACCTTCCTTGGTAACCAACTTGATAATGTTAGATCTCGAGATGTAGAACTACTTGGACTGCTTGCTGGAGTTTGTTGTGCTCTAGGTGTGGACTATGCACCTGCAGTTCTCACTAGAGTAGTTTGTGTTGGAATTTGTGTTGCAATTCTAGGAGTAGAAGGAACTGCGCACTAATTTTTAAATGATGTTTAAACCACTTCTTCTTCTGTGTCATCATTCCCTATAGCATCAATAATTGTTACTATCTTTGCTATGCTTCCATCCCAAGCTTCATTCTCCACAAATTGAACATCACAACTGATTATGACTTTTATTGTAATAGGATCATATAGTTTGTATGATTTTGTGTCTTCAAAGTATCCAACAAATATATAGTTCTATCCTTTGTTATCCAACATCTTTCTCAGCTCATCTAGAACATGTGTGTATGCAACACAACAAAAAAAATTTAAGTCTGCCACATTATGCTTCATACCTGTCCAGGATTCTTGAGGAACTTTGTTCTTCACACTCTTTGTTGGACATATGTTTATGATGTATATTGTAGTTTCTACTGCCTCAGCACAATATTCAATTGACAAATGTTTGGTTGCCAACATACTATGCGCCATTTCCATGATGGTTAAGTTCTTCCTTTTCACGACACCATTTTACTGTGGTGTATACCACATGGTAAATTCCTTGTAGATGCCATGAACTTTACAAAAGTTTTGAAATTATCTTGAGACATATTCTCCTCCTCTGTTAGTTCTTAGAAACTTTATGTAATAACCACTTTTCTTTTCCACAAGTGATTTAAAATGTTGAAAACAACCCAATGCGCCAGGTTTATGTTTTAGGAAATAAATCCATGTCTTTCTTGAGAAATCATCAATAAATGTCAAAAAGTATGTACTTGCTCCTATAGATGGTGTTTTCATTGGTCCACAAATGTTTGAATATACAATTTCCAATGGAGCTTTTCCTCTCTGTAAGACTTGCCAACTGGGAATGATTCTCTATGGTGCTTTCCAAAGATACAGCCTTCACATATTCTTTCTGGTTTTTCAATTAATGGAAAACCTCTTACCATATCCTTTGTGTGTAGCAACTTCAGATCTCCAATTTTAAATGTCCAAATCTAAAATGCCATAGCTAAGAATTATCCCGCACATCAGATTGGAATGTTGCCTGCAACTCTGTGTCACTATCTTCTTCTTTCTTAGTACTGCGTGCACTAGTTTTTCCTTCCTTAGAACCATGCACACTTTCTGTTGTAAATGTAGTGTGAGACTGCTCTTCTTTTTCTTTACCAACAACTTGCGTAGTATTTTTCTTCTTGGTTGGCTTCAATGTCAATGGGAACATTTTGTTACTTGTCATCTGGATTCTTGCAATAAGTTGATTTCTTGGATATATGTCCATAATCATACAATGATTATCTTCCATATAGATTTTGTATCCTTTTTGTAGCAACTTTCCTGTACTCATCAAATTATTCTTTAGACCAAAAACACAATATACATTAGGCATAACCTTTTGTTCTCCTTGTTTAGTTAAAATTTTAATATTTCCTTTGCCTAAGACAGTGAATTGGAGATATGTTCCAAGTGTAACTTTAGTTTGGAATGACTTATCTAAACTAGAAAACAGTTCTGAGTTTCATGTCATGTGATTACTACAACTTGAATCTAGATACCATATATTACAAGGACTTCCTTGAGCAACATTGCATTCAACTGGTGAGACTATAGGCATTGTTTCAACACACACCATAAACATAGGACTAGACGGATTATTTACATTTTTTGAATGATATTGGCCTTGCTTGTTCTGATTATACTGTCTCTTACTGCACTTATGCATAATGTCCATACTTTTTATAGTAATGGCACTGAATCCTTGATTTATAAAATTTATGATTACTTGGATGACTATTATTTTGACTTTGACCTATTCCACCAGTATTTCCAGGGTTGTTACTGTGTCCACCTCTAACAGAACTTCTTCCTCCACCTCTAGAGTTAGCTCTCCCCCTTCCTCTTCCACGAATTATAGATGATTGCGCGGAAAATGTGTTTTCTAATGACATGTTTGATCTATTTAATATGTGTTCATGATTAATGAGGGAAGCTTGCAGTTCATCTAGAATAAACTGACTCAGGTCTTTGTTCTCTTCTAAAGTCACAACAACCATATCAAATTTAGGAGGAAGACTCCTAAGTACCTTCTCAACAACTTTTTTGTCTTATATGGTTTCACCATGAGACTTAATCTGATTTATCAAGCCAATAATATGGGTGTAAAATGAATCTACTGAATATGTGTCTTTCATTGACAAAGTTTCAAAATCTCTTCTAAGAATTTGTAGTTTTGAAGTCTTGACTTTTTCCATACCTTGATAAGAGGTTTGTAATATGTTTGATGCTTCTTATGCTTGCTTCGCTGATGCAACTCTTGAGAGTATGCTCTCATGCATGTATTGATGTATGTAAAACATCACATTTCCATCCTTCTTCCTTTGATCTTTTAAAGCATCCTTCTCAACTTGTGTGAGTGCATTGTATATTGCCTGATCTGTTGGTTCCACATAGCCATTTTTTACTATTTCTCATGCATCTTGACCCCTGAATAAAGCCTTCATGGTCAAGGTCCATAACTCATAATTATTTCTTGTAAAAGTGGGAGGTTGCAGATTTGAAGTAGAGGCCATATTTTACCTTTCAACATGGTTTCTTCTCTTATAAACCCGTTCCGATAGAACCTTCTCTGATCAATCTGCTCTAACACCAAATCTTGAATCTATAGTGCACAGTGCAACTCTACGCAACTCAATACTCTTTCTTCAGTTTTCTGCACAGTGACAAACTTTTGTACAAACTGCAGTCTGTTGAAATAAAATAAAATGTCACGCGATTTATGTGTGCTATAAGGATAACACTTAATAAAACAAGAACATATAACTTAGATTGTGCATTGTAGAATTAACTCATAAACTAAGAAAATAACTCGTAAGCCCACTAAATCATGCACAAATATAAAGATAGATGTTTTCTCAATGATTGCATTCAATCAAAACTTAGACACTTCATGTGCATAACCAACTCATAACATATGTATTACCAACTTAAGTTTTGTGCGCTATATCACAGACTTGGTGCTGCGTGCAGCTACATAATGTACTAAAATGCAGAGATTTGGATCCAACAACTTCTTCAGACTTCCAGACACTGAGCTTGTGCTCTGAGACCTTCCTTACAACCTTCACAATTGTTGCTTCTTTTTCTGCTCTAATCCTTCTACATACACTCTACTTTCTACTTGTTATAGACTCAATAATATATATAGACTAAGACTGAAACTTCTTACAGAAGGTAACCGACTTAACATTAAGACAAGAATAAATTTTGACTCACTTTTATCTGCTTAACTAGACTCGAGAAAGATTAAGATTGACTTCATTAAATAAGACTCCTGCTTGTCGACTGACAAAACTAAGTTTGTGTAAATGTAAGCGTAAACTAATGAACTGTAGTTGCAGACTAACAAAGTGACTTAGGGAGACTTAAAGCTCATCTACTACTAATTACTATTTCCAACACAACTTAATGTATGCTCAACTCCTATAGTTGTTACTCCTAGGTGCCTCACAACTATTTTATTGGCCCTGAGAAGGCATGAAAGGACTAGAAATACACCATGGAAATGGAAAATATGCAAAATGAACAATTGTTGTGGGATGCGATGCATTTCAAAGGGTGGATTCACATGCAAATCGAAAAATGGATAGCGTTCAAGGTGGATAGAGTCCATGTGAACAGATAGATGGACCGCGTAAGAGATGCACCAAAATAGGGTCTGAAACACCTGGAAATCGCTGAAACGAGTAGCGAATGATTACACGTAGTGAAAATGATTTATCAAATGGATGGCTAAGATGAATCGTGATGGATGGTTGAGATCAGTTCAATCATCATCTGCCTTATCTGTCTCATCGCTGCAGTTGGTAGCACATGATTGTGAAGATGCTTTATCAAATAAATGGTTAAGATGACTTGCTATGGATAATTGAGATCAATTCAATCATCATCATTCTATTTTTTTTTCATAAAAAAATAAGCTTTAGTGCAAAAGTTCTATGAAATGATTTTTTTTGGGTTATATTTTTCAAGATTATTTTTCTCCTATGAGAAATTGTTAGATCCTTCTTAAATTTAAGTAATTATTTTTGTATAATTCTATTTTCCATGAATTTTTCAATATGTTGAATCCATTTTTACATTCAGAAATGGATTTTAAACAATAAAAAGTAATAATTTCGTGTAAATTTATATTACTGGATTTCAAAGAAAAAAATTATTTTGTAAACCATATAAACAACTCAAAAAAACACTCCTATACTAAACCTGATCCCCAAAAGTCCACCGAAATGAAAACTTAGTCTACTCTTCTAACCTTATCACAAAAGGCCAATGTCTAGATGAACTTTGATCCCTTGTAAATTAGTTAAAAATCACCCTCTCCCATCTCCCACCAATAGACCCCCAAATCCTTGACTAATTCCAAATATAGATTTGACCTACAACTATAATAAAACCCATAAGCATATGGAACTCAATGTGACACGAATAAAAATACTACAAACCTAACGTTTATGAGACGGAGGCATATTCCTTCAAATTAGATAAGGGCATCACTACTATTGACGTGATCAACCTTCCACAGTTGAATTCATAAACTAATTTTCCCACATCTGGAATATCGATCTGGTCTTTCGAAACTTCGATTTTAATTTACCCTCCCTTCCAACTTTTGAAATGAATGGGTCACTCTTTAATGATGGACCGCGTAAGCATGGAATGTGTCGAAATTTGAGGACAACGGGAACGGTTCAACACGCAAGCGCCGCAATCTTCAAGGTAAGATAGGATGCAATCCACATATTACCAATAATAATAGTTCTGTTGGTTACGCGGTAGTCGGTGCGATTTTTTTGCCACTAGTCAGGTTTTATTTTCAATCCAGTTCTGTATGGATTTTAGGTTTTTTTTTACAGTTTTGTAGTTGATTTTGTCGTTGGCTAAATGTTCTACCTTTTGGGGTTTTTTTTTGGCCGGAATTAGGTGATGTAAATCTAGACAAAATTGCTATTTTTTATTGTTTAAATTCCATTTATGTGCTGAAAAACCCTAGAGGCACTCGTATTATACAAACTTAGCCACTCAAATCTGCATATCCAACCATTCCTCACTGGATTTCGGGCAAAATCAAACGAAAAAAATCGCCGGTAAACAGCCAAAAGGTAGAACGTTTAGACTTGATTTTAGAATCTCTGAAAGGGCACCTCCCAAGAGATTGGGTAATTCCTAAAAAAAAATTAATACTTCAAACACGAATGCGATAATATAAAAATGATTTTACAATGTTGTTCAGTGTTTTTCTTTAATAGTATTAGTTGATTTTATAATGTTGTTTTATGGAAAGAGTTAATATGGAGAAGTGTAAGGCCTCACGCACACACTTCCACCACATATTGAAACGAAGGAAATCGTGTAGGCAGGATGCTCAATGCATTTGAAGAAACAAAGTCTTCATATGTGGGGAGAGTTGGGGTTCTTTTGGCATGCGACGCACCAAGGGGTGACTCCAGTCAAGACATCTTGTGACACAAGTCAGAAGATAGATGGTTTGACGAAGTGTCGAGTGCAAGACTTGGGAGTTCCACCAAAAAGATGAATCGACTAAGGCATGGGGAGGGCACACCTAGACAAGTCATCTCGACTTGGCTAAGCATCACACTCATTCAAATGACAAGTTGGTTAGATGGATGGGGGCATCAGCCAAGAGTTCAGTGGGTCAGGTAGGCAAGCCGCCCGAATGTGCCCACATGAGGAGTCGGCCTTGTTATCCCCATTTTTTCAGATAACTAAGGAGATGATGTCTCGAGGCCCTCAGGTTGCAGACATGGAGTACCAAGAGACATCTTGACCAGCAATGTCCACTTGCATAGATGGAGACTCATATCACCACCACACTCTATGTTGATCATGACGTTATCCACCACATCAGTTGGCCTCTGGAAGACATTACGCCTTGCTCCATGAGGTTGAAGTCAGGTATTATGGTGAGTGTTATTTCATCATTTGAGGCATTTGAGTTTGTTACATCTATTACTGCTTTTGATTATGTGACATTTGCATGGACATTATGTTATTTGCCCCGTTTCACCTTGGTGGTTGACATTGTGCCCTAGTAAGTGTGTCAACCTTAGGGATAGGTATGCTACTTGGAGATCCATTTGACAATCATCGTTCTATTCCCAACCATACTTTCCACTTTCCACACTTCATCCCCTCATCACCTCACCTTTTGGGTTTTTCGGGTGTACTGACCCAAGAAGGGGTTTTCCCTCACTTCATGGGAAGAAAGGGTTGAAGGCCCAAAGGCTTGTAGCTGGAAAAAGATAAAATCCAAACCATTAATGTTCTAGATGCTCGCCTAGGGATCTTGAGGACAATGAAACGTCTCTCATAAAAAAATGATGGGCACCGTGAAAGAATAACTAATAGCAACTGCCAACTAGAGAGGGGAATGTATGGGCATTGTTTTTAATGCTTATGTAGAATCCCCATACATGTTTCCAACTTGGGGAAGCATGATGTGACCACTGTAGAATCAAGGTTGGCACAATTTTTATTTCTTAGGTAGAAGACCCACCTTGGCTTCAACCTAGAAACGTCCTAAAATGAAATTAAAGGCAATAAATGAGCTTGGAAAAAGGTTGCATTGAAAACGAAGGTGCAACACACCCTCTACAAAGGCACCCATAAGTGAGGCACTACAACCCCTTATAAGTCATGATACCCATGCCCAAAAGTATTCCCCTCATCCATAACAGATCATCCACATGACTTAGAAGGAGGTCCCCTAGGGAAATACCACCAAACTTGAGGGACAATTCACCCAATAGGTCATTTTGTCAACCCTCCTATACTCAAACTTGGTAAATTGCATAAGGTCTTTGAGCAAGATTTTATTTTGATGAGGTAGTTTGGATGTACATGTTTAGATTACTCTTTTATTGATTTGATTTACTCATCATGATGCTTTGACTTGAGATCCTTGGAGGGCGTATCCATTTGTCTTTGCACGACCCAATTGGTGGATAGTTTTGGAGGAAGAAGCCTAGCTTGGGATTCCATGGGGCTTCAAGCCCACAGGTTGGATACCAAGGGCCCACATACCGGATGACGAAGACGTGCCTTTGGAGGCCTATAAGACATCATGGATGACCTCACCTAGTCCATATCACGCAAACAAATTTCCTAGAAGAGACAAAACGCCACTCTTTGGGAATTGACGTCACCTAGGGCTAGGGCTTGGTGGTGATGGAGTTGTTACTCATTGACACTTGGCATGGTTTGAACGAAGGAGGCATGGAGAGACCTTGGAGCATTAAGAGGAGGCTCTAGCAACCCCAACGACCTTCATCCTCTACTCTAACGACTTGGAAAAGTGTCAAAATGTCACCCTAGAGGGGTGACGTCTTATTTAGGGTTTTCTCTTATGCACAAAGTATGAATTGTTTAGTATTATTTTTTGTAAAGGGGGAAAGTAGGGGTTTTTTGTCCTCTTACTTTGTGTTTACCCTAACCTAAGTGGACAAACTATGACTAAATTTTTTTGTATAAATAAAGATCAAACTCAAATCATTTTAACATAACTCTCCCATTGTGAGAAAACTCTATGGCTGAAATTTTCACTATACTTGTGCATTTTTGGTGTATCTCTCTCTTGCAAATGGTTTTTTGTGCTATCTCTTGGTGGATTGATGAAGTGAAGTGATGCACACCTCTTGAAGGCTTATTCTTTGTCTCTTGGATGGTAATTTGCATGGTCAACTAGGGTTTGATATCTCTTTTCTTGGAATTGGTAAGGAAAAATATGCATGTGTTAGTTATTTCTTCTTTATTCTTGGTTATTTTTGGTGGAAACCCTAGGAGGAGTATGTTGGATACACCCTCTATTTATGCTTCATCTTCTTGTTAAGATTATAAGTCATTCTTGAATAAGTGTCACTAGGAGAAGTACAAGTGTGTACACCCTCCTAGATTTACCCTAAGTTGGTTGGCATACCCTAGGGAGTAAGAGGATTTACATTCCTAGGGGTATTGTTAATCTAATTTTTGTTTTAAAGACCCCATTCACCCAATTTTAAAGGCACTAATTTGATTTTTTTCATTGGAGAAGTAAATTCTTTGCCTCGATAAACGTGATTTTATGAGATACTAGTCTTGTTTCAATTGGATAATTTTTTGCATGCTAAGGGCTTGTCAAGGCCACTGGGGAATATTGATTGGCCTAGTCTTCTTAGATTTATGGCTCATTAAGAAGATACAACCATTAGGGCTGAAGAAAAATCTCTCTTTCCTCACTTATAACTTGCTTTTCAACCATCAGAATTTGCTTAAAGTTTGCCAAGATAATCTACTAGACCTAGCACAACTTTTGGGTGGACTGTTTGTAATTTTTGGTGGTTGGATTTACTTCTATAAAACCTTGTTTTATACATACATAAGGATGACAAATTTCTCTGCAAACACCCTTTATTACAACCTTGTTTCATCACTAAAGTCTTGTGCTTTCATTCTTGAGTATTACTGGTGTTTATCTAGCTTATCTCTTGCATCATTTGTTGGAATTTTATCTATTGTTTAGAAACTTTAACACTTAGTTTCTTGATGATATATATCTTTCTTCAAAGATGAAATTAATTACAACAAACTTAACTTTCTTGTCCAGCTAACATCATACATACATACTTGGCTTGTTCTTGTGTCTTGGGAAGGTACATCACTCCTTACAGGTACTTTTGTCTCTTGGAAACTTTAGGCTACCACCCGGATTATTTCTCAAGCCCTTTCACACTCTCTATCTTGAACTTTAGGGATAAATTCCTTCATGTCTTCACTTTCCATCTCATTTCCCCCAGGGTCACTGGGATTCCCCCTTGAGGCAATTCTCTCATCTCTAAAGTGATAGGAATACCTACCTAAGGTGACAGTGTGCAAGTGTTCTCTAAGTTGTCTTCATTTGGTGCTTGGGTTGGGATTTTTCCAACCTACAACTTGTGCGATAAAATTTTGGCACCGTTGTTGGGGATGATTTTGAATCCTCCTATGAACCATAATGACACTTTGGAAAGCGATCCCAAATCATTCCCCAATATTGCATGGTGACTCCACATAAAGGACATTCCCTTTCCACCTATGATGAGTTCTTCTTGAGACTCATCTAGCGACTCCACCTTCCAAGAACCCATTTTTCTTTGTTTCCCCCTTTCCATCCTTTGATGAGGCTTTAGTTCATCTAGTGACTCTACTGAGGTATTACTCTAAGTAATGGAACCATGGCCTCATAGGACTTACCATGGGATTTCCATAAAGTATATCCTTCTTTGAAATTCAGAATTACCCCTGGATATCCAAATCATTTCTCCCCAGAGTGGAGGGAAATTTTCCCTAAATTTAATGGTGATCCATCTCTAGCAGTCAATCATTGTTGTCAATTATATGAAGTATGCTTCAATCCTATATGTGCTACATGAGGATGTGATAATGAAATTTTTTGTATCTTCACTTGAATCAAGTCAAAGGAATTGGCTTGCACACTCATGTAATCCAAAGAGCATCTCATCTTCTACCAAGCTCATTGAATAATTTCTCAATCACTATCGGCCAACTACCCATAATTTGCAAGATAGTTTCCAAGAGCTCAAAGACGTTCTTTGTAGAGAAGGTTTTCCTATAAATGAGGATGAAGAAAAGCTTTAAGAAGATCCTGATGAAGATTTTCATGTCGAATATCCAGACGAGACATTTGATGAAGATGAAGTGTTTATATCTTCCCTTCCACTTGATGAAGGCATCCAAGTCTTTGTTTCTCCTGCACATCAAGAAAAGAACATGATGAGTTACAATCCTTTTGAAAATTTTGATGATGCTTTATTCCATGATTGTGGAAATGAAGTGTAACACACCCACTACGGGAACTAAGATTTTTCGTCTTTTTCTTTCTCCTTCATTATCGAGGGACAGAGTTTCTGAATCCCTACGGGGTTCTAGCACCGGCTAGGTCTTCCAACTGGGACCTTCACCAAACCAATTCACTGGTTCTTTTGTTGAAAATCTGTCGTGTACAATTCATGCACCAAGTGTGGGATTCAATTCCATATGTCCATCAGTTGTGACCCCGGGTTAAGCCAAGAGGCGCCTTTCGCATTTCGGGACTTCGAAAACTGGGAGTTCGAAATGTAGGGGAGTCGAGTTATTTGACTCTTCAAACCCCAAAACCTGAAATACTATTCACATCAAGTCGCTTTGGGATTTCACCTACCGGGACTTTGCGTACTGGGATTTCGCGATATGCGAGGACAAGAAGTCTCGCACTTGAGTTTCTAGGAGCCGAAACTTTGAAATGTCGACATATATATATATATATATATAACACTAAGTTCATTTCAGGGTTCCACAAGTCGAGATTTCGCGATATGCAAGGACAAGAGGTCTCGCACTTGGGTATTCTAGGTGTCGAAACACCGAAACACCAAAATCTAGCCATGCTATACCAATTCAGGGTTTCCCACATCGGGATTTCGCGTATGGCGAATACAAGGAAACTGACCCTTAGGATTCCCTGGTGTCGAAACGCCAAAACATCAAAATCTATTCATGCTCTATCATTTAGGGGTTTCCCACATCGGGATTTCATGTATGGCGAATACAAGGAAACTGACCCTTAGGATTCTCGGGTGCCGAAACATCGAAACATCAAAATCTATTCACGCTCTATCATTTCGGGGTTTCTCACATCGAGATTTCGTGTCTGGCGAATACAAGGAAACGGACCCTTAGGATTCCTGAGTGCCGAAATGTCGAAACATCAAAATCTATTCACGCTCTATCATTTTTGGGTTTCCCACATTGGGATTTTGCATATGGCGAATACAAGGAAACTGACCCTTAGGATTCCCGGGTGCCAAAATGTCGAAACATCAAAATCTATTCATGCTCTATCATTTTGGGGTTTCTCACATCGGGATTTTGCATCTGGCGAATACAAGGAAACAGACCCTTAGGATTCCTGGGTACCGAAACGCCGAAACATCAAAATCTATTCACGCTCTATTATTTCAGGGTTTCCCACATCGAGATTTCGCGTATGGCGAATACAAGGAAACTGACCCTTAGGATTCTCGGGTGCCGAAACACCGAAACATCAAAATCTATTCACACTCTATCATTTCGGGGTTTCTCACATCGGGATTTCGCGTCTGGCGAATACAGGGAAACTGACCCTTAGGATTCTTGGGTGCCGAAACACTGAAATGCCGAGAGGTATCCTCGCTAAGCTACTTTCGGTGACATGGATGAAATAAATTCATGGGCTTACTAAAATGGTATTTCTTTCAAGAAACTCGCTCCTCTCTATATGGTGAGGGAACTTTCCCGGAAGGAGGTGCCTTCAGGGAAATCCCACC
>JASDQU010735301.1:130631-186013 GCA_032191745.1 Picea mariana
ATGACTTCCTGGAAGACATGTCTACACCCATAGGTAGGTCATCCAACCTCCTAATATCATCATGTCTAAGTGCTAACAAATATGAATCCTCACAAGTGTCACCAGTATGTTGAAGTGTTGAATCCTCAACATTGCCTGACAGGGAAGATGAAAGACATGCACTATCATCCTGTCCATCCAACTATCCCTCAAATGTGCAAGAGTCACTAGCCTCTGTCTCGATCATCTGGTTGAGCTTGTAGTACATGTCTAACTTTTGTACTCCATCTTTGGCAGTTCATTTGGACGATCCGTCAAAAGAAGGTATGGTGAGTTTACCAACTTTCTCGATGAAATCTATGTTATTCCCCTATTGTTGTTGTTGTCCTCCTCTCTGAGGTTCTCTGGGATGGTCCATGCCCCTAAGTCCACAATACTCGACCAGTGTCATGTCATGATGAAAGTCAGGACCCAATGCTGCATACTCCCTCTTGTACTCTGCAAAGTCTTCCGCCTCAGTGGGAAACCTCTATGCTAACGGCTATTGTGTTGATGCTGGTGGTTCCCTCTGAAAACTAGGGAACCATGGTCTGGGAATACTACTGGAAGATGTGTATGTGCAAGTAGGTGTCTGGGGTCTACTGCCTTCCCCCAAGTTCCCCTGTTTTGCATGTGGGGCTTGTGTGCTCAGAATGTCCACCATAGCCAATATCCTAGCCACCTGAGCCAAGGACTGAGACATAGTCCGCTGACTAGCTAACATATCACTGATAACCTGGATGAAGGCTACCTCTGATTCCATGGGGGGCTTACCAGTGCCCTCTGGCCTCTCATATCTATCTCCCCACATCCTCTCTGCTTTTTTGGTCACTCGCTGAACTCATCGACTTTAGTCACAAGCTGGCAGGACTAAAGCTCTGATACCACTGAAATATCCTTGATCCTGTTGATCGAGATATTTGCTACTGATCTATTATTCTGTCTTGCAGATCTGATACACTGGGGGTTTCTAGACATGTTTCAATTGTATGTTTGAGATCTTGATGGTTATTGCATGTGCATGTGGGTTATTTCATGTGCATGTTGGTTATTGCATATGTATGTTGCATATTTATGGTTTAAACAGCATAAAAAGGATGCATGCAGAATTAAAGAACATTAACTGCCCAATATCATGTATAATATGGTTTGAGCATGGAAATACAATAGCCTACTGGAAATATAGAATATAAACGTCATCCAGATCTCATGGATCAGTACTGGAATATAATCAAATAACATAAAAATACCCATGATCAGAAGATAATAGCAAATATGATGCATGCACGGATAGATTGGAAAAAATATGTGATTCTGACGAAGTACGGTAACCGCTACCAGATAGAAAACTTGTCTAGAAGTTCAGACCATCAGAATACGCTGGAAACTGCTCCAAAATAAGTGCCTTGGCCTTTAGACTAAAATGGGTGAGTGTCGGATCTCGAATATAGTCTCTAAGGCACTAGATCTGGACCCCTCGGGGGTTTGCGCACCTCCTGGAACACTGGATGCGCCCCAAAGGATTCCACCAATGGAATCTACTACTATATGGCTCAAAACAATCATCTTGCCAAATAAGGAAATGGGTCGGAAGGATTTGTGTGGATCTGCTCTGAAACTCTTCATGCAACACCAAATGTCTGTCTGGAAGAGTTGTACCCTAAATGGATGAATGAGTTGATCTACAAGATTCCACCATAAGAATCTGATGATAGATGGCTCAATAGAAGCACCCTGGCTGGATCTCAAATGGGTTGGAAGGAAACTGCAATCTGGATAAGGATCTCGTGCAGCTCTCCAAACCCTCAACCTGACTTGCGCCCTCACTGGCTGAGCTGCACACTCTGCAATGGATACTCCTGAAAAGTATGGTGAAATACCTGGATGGTATCTTTGATGGGCTAGGGTGTGTCTCTCAACATCGAAACCGATCAATGGTGGTTGTTTCCTCTAGAAATCCACAAAACAGTAAGGTCGTCTCTCCTCCTCCTCTAGGAACTCTCAACATCAAATCATAACAATGCATAATGAATTAGGTTGTTTTACCCTTCCTTTATAGCTTCTCGAAACCCTAATTCGTTGTTGACCTTTTCCCTCCAAGTGACTTTTACTTTATTTTATTATTCCTGATTATATCACTTAATTANTGACCTTCTTAATGAATTTAATTAAGATATGACCCATAATAACTCAAAATTACGGAAATCATCGGAATGCAACGAAACCAAAGCCCAACTATGCGAAATGGATCCTGATGATGAACGATACAAGTCAGGCACAAATAAACCCCTCAATATCTCCCGAACTCTCTGTCACCCCTATCTGGCTACTTGGGCAAGCATAACACTCTGAAATGTTGTAATGTTATAATGTCCCAAAATGGGGACATTACAACAGAAAATGTTTGTTGATGCAGGAATTCCGAGTCAAAACTTTGGGTTTTGATAACCTCAAAGAAATGTACAGAGATGATCCAGATTTTAAAGAGGTATATGAGGCATCCGAGAATCCAATTCTCAGGGACAGAAACTAGTGGACCGAATATATGATCCAGGATGGATTATTATTCAGGGGAAATCAGTTATGTATTCCAAAATGCTCCATGAGGGAGAATCTGCTGAAAGAAAAACACAGTGGAGGATTGGTCGGACACTTCGATCATGATAAGACATTCTCAAAACTGAATGGCTCATATTTTTGGCCAGGAATGAGGACATATGTTAAGAAATTTGTGGGCAGATGTAGGATTTGTCAGCACACAAAAGGAAAAAGGCAAAACACAGGGTTATACCAGCCATTACCCATACCAGAAAGGTCGTGGGATGCAGTAAGAATGGATTTCATATTGGGACTGCCAAGGACACAAAGAGGGTGTGATTCAATCTTTGTGGTAGTCGACAGATTTTCAAAGATGACACATTTTATACCATGCCATAAAACTAGCTACACAACACATATTGCAAACCTATTTTTCAAAGAAGTCGCCAGACTTCATGGCTTGCCAAGAAGTATAGTTTTAGATCGGGATACCAAATTTGTGGGACATTTCTGGACGACTTTATGGAAGAAGTTTGGGACAAGTTTGTCATTTAGCTTAGTGTATAATCCTCAAATGGATGGACAGACAGAAGTTGTCAATCAGAGCTTGGGAGATTTGTTGAGGAGCCTAGTGACTGAACACCACAATCAGTGGGACCACATTCTTCCACAGGAGAAATTTTCTTATAATGACTCGCTCAATAGAAGAACAGGACAGAGCCCATTCCAAATTGTATATGGAATGCAACCAAGGGGAGTTTCTGAATTGAAGGATGTGGAACAAGATGAATTCAAAAGTGCTAGTGCAGAAGACTTTGCAGAAGCAATGAAGGAGCTTCATAGCCAAATAGGGAAGCGATTGCAGAATTCAAACCAGGAATACAAGAATAGAGCAGATCAACACAGATGAGAACTTCAATTTGAAGTTGGTGATCTAGTTCTTGAACACCTGAGGAAGGAAAGGTTCCCAAGGGGAACATATAACAAACTAAAGATGAAAAATATTGGACCGTGCAGGGTCATGAAGAAATTTGGGGCAAAAGCATATGAGATTGAACTACCTGATGGGATTGGAATTTCACCGATGTTCAATATTACAGATTTGTATCCTTACAAAGCTGAGGAAGCAGGAGCAGAAGGTTAAAAGAAAGAGGTCCAATGGACAAAAAAAATGCCTATAGCTGAAAAGCCACAGATGGAGAGCATAGTTGACAAGAGAGTTAGCAAGAAGACTAAGAAGAAATAGTATTTTGAATACTTGATCAAATGGAAGGGACATCCAGTTGAAGATGCCAGCTGGGAAGATGAAGCAGAAATTCAGAAGCATGGACAGACCATGCAAGAACTCATGAATAGGAGTTCATGAAAATTTTCAAGCGAGGGAGTATGATGCAGGAGCATCGTGCAAAGCCAAAAACACATGACCAAGCCCAAGGAGAAGTTGGACGCGCAGAGGAAGAAAAGAGCACATTTTCATAAAGACCCGTTTTGAATTTTGAAACAAAGGAATAAGTGTAATAATAAAGAGGAACGTACTCGCATTTATACTTTGGAGATTGTAAACGGACTTGGGGAAATTCTCCCATCCGTCTTTTGTATTAAGCCATTTATGCATAGTTAATGAAAGTAGGTAGGTTTGAATGATAGATTAGACAGCTTAGAAGAGCAGGAGGGAAAACGGATATAGACACCCTCATTCTTGTATCAAAAAAAAGAAAAAGAAAAAGGAGAGCATTGTATCATTAGAACATGAGTAGACAGTTGTAGCAGGGAGTTGAGAGAAGAACCCATGTACAGGAGTTTCGAATTAATATATGAAGCTTTGAATTAGATTTCATGGTGTTATAATGTTTTATGTTTATACATGGTGAATGGTATGCTTACAGTTGTTTATTCTCTCTGTTATGCATTTGTTCTAATACTGTGTGTGTATGTATGATTTCATGTTGAATGTTTGAAGTTTGAGAGAGAAAGAGAATGAGTTTCAATTGTTTCTCATCCTAAGGGAGAGTTCCTGCAAGGAGTGTAGTGAAAAGTCCACAAGGAGTGCGTTGAAGAAGGTTCAGAGTTCATCTCTAGAAGTTCAGGAGGGATATCGTTGTTCTCATTTCAATAGAAGTGAAAGTGAAGCGTAGAAGCCGTGCAAGGTGTGCGCAGAGTGGTTGAAAGCTAGAACTTATCAACTAAGGGAACGATTTGAGGACTACTGTTGCAGGAGGTGCACAGAGTCAAGAAATCAAATACTTAAAGGTATTTGAAGAAGTCTCGCAAGGAGTGCGTGCAGGAACCTTTTGGAGGTTGAGTTTGTAAGTGGAAGCTCAAGAGGGATAACACCTTTGAACACTTCAAAGGAAGACGCAGACCAACTACTTCAAAAGGATACGAGGGTTGAAGTCATCCAGCAGAAGTAAAGTTCAGAAGCGAAGGAACATTTGTTCATTTCGTGGAAGTTGTCAAGGAGAAACGAGCAGTCAAATTTCTCTGTGGAGGATTCATGAAGTAGCGAGGATCGTAGGATTTGGTGAAGCTGCGAAAAGATTAAGTGCTAGATGAATCCACCCTTTAGGAGGTAGGAATCAACGTGGACCGTTGATCATGAACAATCTGAGCCGTCAGATCATTTCGGTATTTCAGGGTTCTGGATGACAAGAAGTTGAGTACAAAGGAATGAAAGTCCCGAAATAGTGTGTTGCGATAAGAATTGGTGTGAAGTTTCAGGATTTCGGCACTTTGGGAGAACGGGGTTTGAGAGGAGTTAGTTTCAACTGCTAGAGTTGCAAAGTGGCGAGAGCTGAGAGCCAAGAGCTCATGTGGATGCATGGTACATCCATCAGGTGGGGACCACAAGGGTGACAGGTGGCATGTACTTGCGCATCGAGGGGTCAACCCATAGTTGCCCTATCGCATCTCAGGATTTTGTAAAGGAGGAGCACGAAGACTCTACACTCCAACTCGCGAGATTGCGAGTTGCGAGAGGTATTCAAAGAGAAGTCAACTATCACGTCTCGAGGTTTCACAAAGGCAGAGCACCAAGGCTCGATACTCCAACTCACGAGGTCGCGAAGTTACGAGAAGTGCTAGTGTTTAGACCTAGCCAACGGTCACGCGTGGTAGGCGCTGACAAAGAGGGAGATACACCCATATCATGATCTCAGGCATCGGAGGTTGGAAAAAGAGAAGTTGAGAGGTTTCGACTCGCGAACTTTCGAGTCACGAGAGACGTCTGTGTAAGGACCAAATCATGGTCTTATAGAAGCATAAGGCTCAACCTGGAGTAAATCTAAATAGGCAAGTTTTATGAAGGACCTGTGGATTCATTGGACATTCCAGCGAGAAACAAAGGAGCCGCTTTTAGCTCAAAGGAGAATTTGGAACGATCCTATGAGCGGATTTCGGACTGCGGGTTGAGGTTTGCATAAATTGGTTGGATTGTAGAATGGAAAAGTGGAACTTGGCTGGAAAATGTTCGGACTAGAGAACATTAGTGTAGATGAGAAGAATGGGAGAACACAAGGAAGCAAGGATGTGAAGGAAATTCAAGGAAAAACAACAACAACATAAATAAATAAATAATAGAATTGAAACCGAAATATATTCGAGTGCATAATGCATACAATGAAGTTATAATTCATATTCAATAGTAGGCATACTAATAATGAATTCTTGGTGCGTATGGATATGAATTACTACATATGCATATAGAATGCTTGTGGACATAGAATAACTTATTGTTATATACATGGAATAATAATGTTATAGAAATTGAGTATGACTAATGATGGATTATGTATTTAGGAAAAATGATATAGCATGGTTAAAGATGTGGATATTGTTGTTTCTTATGATTTCCATCTCTGTGAAGAACGATGAGGGTGGTATGAACAATGATCAGAAGGATGGAAGAGGAAGCATGCGACATTCTACAAATACCAGTTGATCAGGTAGCATCAAGTACATTGATAACATCCATGTAGGTATGCATTTGGTTTCTTCTAATGTTGAAGGGAATCGATGTAAGAATTCCCTCAGTTAATTTTTCAATATTTAAATTGATATGTAATGGTCAAATTCCTAGAGTATATAAATGTTGTTGATGATATAATGAATTTACATAAAATTTAGTTTCATATTGTGTTATGATTGGTTATGAGATCATAACCAGGTCAAGTCTAGAGACATAATCCTACTATACAAATTAACACCCATAGAGCTAGTCATGTGAGACCATGATATGGTGGGATATGTAAGGGATATAACTCTATGCGAGTGCTCAATGGTTTTCCTTTTATATTTGATGTTTGGACGTCAACCTCTTTGTTGACACTGAAGATCACTTAAGAAAATTTATATTATTGGTGTTGTGTTTGGGTTGAAAATGAAGGTATCCAAATAGTCAGGAAAGCATTGGGAAGATTGTGAATGTTGTGTTGAGGCATTGGCCAGACCTTCCAACTCACCATGGTGGAATGAATAACATAGTTATGCGGTATTATGTAGTCAATGTAGGGATGCATTGTGTATGTGTGGCCATGGGTATTGACACCTAGATTATTATTTTATTGGTAATTATTTGTTGCATTATGAAAATTCTATGGATATGAAAACACATAATGGTGGCATTTTCATTATACTTAATATGAATATTAGTTGAAGATGATTGAATTTTTATTTTTTACAATTATGAGATCAATTTCTGGATCTATTGAAAATGTAACAAAGGTAGGATGATAATGTACATGACACTGCCAATTTGTTAGGTTGAGTGAGGGTTGAGGAAAATTATAGGTGGAATGTTCTTAGATATGGAGATGATATAAGCCCATAAGGAATATTGGTATATGATTATACAAGTGCCAAACATTATGAACATAATCTCATGCCTAGAAATTTATTGTTCCTGTATAAAACTGTTTTGGAAATTGGAATATAAAAATTATTGACAATATATTTTGTTGCGTGTAAATTGAGGAAATTGTAGGGAGAATGGTATTGGATATGGTAGGGATGTAAACTCATAATTAATACCAATGAATATTGTTTCAGTATACAAACATTATGATAATAAACCTCATGCCTCGGAATTTGTTTTTTCCTATATAAAACATATTCGGAAATTTATAATTAAAAATTGTTATATGCTAATAGTTTGTTTCGCTGACTGAAAGATTGAGAAAATTGCAAGAAGAATGGTCTCAAGTATGGCATTTTTGAAATCCATAATAAATACTAAATACTAATGCGGTGAAAACCAAACAATTATGATATGGAATCCCATGCTCGATAAATTTGATTTTCCCTTATGAAGCATATTTGATATTAATGAGTGAAATTGTTATGATGATATATCATGATGAAATCTCATTATGACTATATGTGTGTAATACATATGAGATGTTGGCTATTGTATTTGGAAGCTCGGGAAGAAGAACACCAAAATGAAATCAAACTCAAGGACAAGGCATGGAACAAAGAACTCTAGTGGACTTGTGACAACTAGTTGGAATTACTGCCATAAATAGAAATTGTGAGGACATTGTGCATGTTTTGGGATGAAGTTCCTATGTATGCATGTTTTTAGGCCGAAGTTCCTCTACATATGAACTTTGGTTGGAATTCCTATGTGGAGTAAAAGGCAAAGATCCTATATTTTTAATATTAATAACATTGGTATGATGTTGTGCACTGAGAACAATGCCAAAACTAAGGGGAGGGGGATGTAACACCTCGTTTTTTATCCCTATGAACGAGAATGTATTACGTAAATTTCACATTAGGCTAGTGAGATGGTAAGTTGGAAAAGGGACATAGTGCCTAGAAAATGTAATACTTCTATATATATTAATAAAATACATTATTGGCTGTGAGACAAACAAGGACAAGAGAGGTAGGGGGATATCATTCCATGAGAGAGGGGGTTTGAGGGGATAACTCATTTTTATTAATAATTTATTTACCTGTTTTTTGGTGAGAGGGGGGTGTGTGGGTCTCTTGGGGAGACCACATTATCTCTTGATGTTCCTGAGTCATTTCGAGAGACCGTGTGCTTTCTATTTAAACCCTTCCTTGGGATGTTTGGTGGGTTCACATTCTTAATCTTATGTTTGTTTAGTTCTGGATATTATTTTTCACTAATTTGGTTGTTCATGGGGTTTATAATTCTTTCTAATTCATTTTCTCTTTGTATGGGCATGGAAATGAATGGCTAGAGGATGGGATCCATTGAAAGATGGTTGAAAGTATTTACTAATGATTTCAGGAAGGGCATGCATTCTTGTCTTCATGGAATTGATGTTAGTTCTAAAAGAATTGTGCACACCTGAGAATACTTGGAATTTTCCAACACTGAGATTAGTAACTAGTAGCACTAGAGCTCTGGAAGAGATATGGAAAAATCTAAGGGACTACATGGAAAAGAAAGGGGTTCATATTTTTGGGTTGTACGAGATGAATGGGAAGAGAAATGCAAATTAGGATTTACGTGTGGTTGGGAAAAACTAATATCTTGTTATCTAACTATTGTATCTAGAGATGATCTAGGACCCGTCTTGTGGATTCATAGACTTGGATCTGGGGTTACCTATTGTTTATATTTGTAAAAACAATGTCTATGGTTGGGAGGAATGTCCTTGGTTTTCATCTAGTTGGTGAACGGTTCAATTAATGATAAGTGCTCTCTATTTTTCCTTGTATGTTTATTTAGGCATTGTCTAACTGATCTACAAAATGGATTTTTTCGTCGGAATCCAACAACATAAATTTGCATGAATTCACTTCTTTTTTTTATTTGAAATCAATTTCTGAATGTAAAAATGGATTCAACATGCTTAAAAACCCTTGGGGAAGTCAGATTGTACATAAGTAATCACTCAAATCTGCAGATCTAACAATTTCTCGTCGGATTTAGGGCAAAGGTCCCCAAAAAATATCACCAAAAAAGAGTCACTTCGTAGAACATTTAGACTATGGCTATTTATTTATATTCCATTTTGTATTATTATTGTCTTTGAGATAAAAAAATTATGCTATGCCTAGTTGTTCTTAATGTTGTTGCATTGAATGTTGTTCATTCATGTTGTGTTTTAGCATGTGCTGGTTTAATTGCATTCTTTGGATTCATGTTTCTTGCATGGAAAGATTGGAATTGAATTGTATCAGTCCACAATGGAAAATTTGGAAGTGTCTGGCGAATGGGTACATTTCATTTTTGTGGATGAGAACATCTTTTTGGGTTTGTTTTTTTGGGCACATTAAGATTGGCATCAGAGTGAATAGTTTTGACTGTGATGATGTCGAGTATACCTCAGAGTGGTTTTCAAATTTTTATTGAAGGGAGTTTTGAGGTAGTATGGCTCAGCCTTGGTGGTTGGGGACATCACAACACTTTTTATGTTATTCTTTCAAGTTTACGTCTACAACTAATTGGCTCGATAAACATTGTTACATAACCATCTCCTTACAAACCCAATGCCTCCATCAACACATTTTTTTGCACAATGAGAAAGAAATATACCAACATAGTATAAGATTTAAAAAAAAACATGTATATGACTTGGACTTGGAAATTTAGATATGTTGAGTGACATTTTCGTATAAATCTCAGAGGTCGTGGAGAGCTAGGGTCTAACTGGATCTCCTACTATACTGATTATCCTGTAGTTTATTTCTCCTCAAGTAGTGATCTCCTTGTTGTTGCAAGCAATATTTCTCCATCCATTCAAAGTTTCTTTGTAAACGTGACTATACTCTACTCCAATGTATCTATTGATTGAACATTAGGAAAATTTGGTAATTTCTATATAAGAAAAATACATTTCTTTAAAAATTAAAATCCAATATGAGACTTTGTGTATATTTGTTTCCATTTCATATTAAATCATCGACATCTATGGTTTTGTGATTTGTATTTAGTGTATAGTAAATCAGTTCCCTCTATATTACATTATTTCTACCAGATTCTTCCTTTTGCAATTTGAGCCTAAATGCATAATTATGTCTATTTGTTTGTATTTCATCTAGGGTTAGAACATTTTTGGACCCTATTATTTTGCATTAAATGTCTATTTGTGGTTCTGTATCTAATCCCACGGGAATTCATTCCTCTTCCTATCTCTATCTCTCCATTTTTCTATCTCTCCATGAAAATGATTGATTCTCGTTATTTTTTATCATGTGTTTCTACTACCTCACTACTTCATTTGTAACACTAGTTTTGGAAACACAGGTAGGTGTAGGAAGACAAGCTAATAAATTTCAATTTCGGAAACCTTGGTAGGTGTAGGAACATAGACTAATTTAGTTTTGGTGTTCTGATTCAAATCAATGCACAAAACAATTTTCAAAAGAGACATCGCCACTACAATGGCACATGTATTTTAAAGATTATACCTAGCATTCCCATTGACACACTCATAGTTTTGATCCCATTCCATTCTAGCCAAAAATTAAATTAGGTGGTTGTGAAATATTTTTGATATGTTCTTAGCCTAATGGGTTAGCTCAAGTGGTTGAGTGTCGTGAATTACAAGAAGGAGGTATCGGGTTCAAGTCCTCATCATGTATACCTCTGTAGCTATTATTGGGTCTCACTTGATGTCCTTTCTAGGTTATTTTTCCAAGAAATGAAACCAATTGGTTTACCTCCCATACCATCCTCGAAATGAGGGGAAATACCTGGAGGGTTTCTCGGCATTTTTATTCCATTTAAAAAAAATTGTTGATATGTTATTTCTTTTTAGTAATTAATGAAGCATGGAATGTCTAGGACATGTAGGAAAATATGAGAAATGTCAACCTATATTATTCTTTTTTATTAAATACACTATATTTAGAATACAAATTCGATAATCAATTTTCTTTTATATCATCAGTTGTTGATATTGTTCTTTCTCCATATCACTTAAATTTTCAATTAAGGTGATATCATCTTATATCATGCAGTTAAAGAGATTATAGGAATGGTTTAATGGTTTACAATGCATCTATTTTTAAATTTATCCAGTTGAAAGTGATATTCAATTTTTTAATATTTTAAGATTTAATTAAAAGTGATATTCAATGGTTTAATATTTTTAAATTTGATGATGTAATAAATTAAAACTACATATTCTAAACATTATACATTTTTTATTTTTCCCAAGGACTATCACCAGAATCTGACAATGTGATTGTTGGCGAAATCACAATTTTTCAGCATTCAAATCATGTTTTTGGATGCATAAATTGATTCAGCACCCCCAAAAACACTTGGTAACCTGTTATATGAAATCTCAACCACTGAAATAAGTAATGAAAAATATTTACTTTAATTTATTATTAGATTTTGGATGAAACCCGTTCAAAAATGCCCCAAAAAAGGTAAAAACATATAATGTTAGACTAGGACAATTAAAACTTTTATTTAATATATAGTATTATTGAGGTGCATCTATATTAATTGATTCATTGTTTACCATAATAATTTTATTTAATATCTTTATAATATAATTTTAATCACTATATGTGTCATTGTCTACATTTTTATTTTTATTAAATATTTTTAATCATTAAATGTGTCTTGATGTAAAAAAAGAAGAAGACTTAACTGGTCTTTAAAGATAAAGGTTTTAATTCATATATGTGTAATATCACAGTTTCCATGGTCAACTAAAGATAACCATGGTTAACATCAGTCAACGATGGTAAACATCACAATATGAAATAACCTGTATTGACTATCACTATCTAACCTAACCCTTCAAGAACATTACATTATGACTAATCTTCCATTGAGTAACATAGCAATTCAACATAAGTAAACCAAGATAAATCTGGCAATGTGACAACCATTGAGGAACATAGAAATCCAACATATCATTTCATGAACATTGCAATTATGAGGAACATCAAAATGTGATGAAACCCTTGATGGACATCACAATGTGGCACAACCATTGAGGAACATGGCATTTCAACATTAGTCAATTAATATGAACATCATAATGTGACAATGCCATAGTAAACCATGGTTAAAAATAATCAACCAAAGTCAAGCATAATCAACCAAATTCAACAATAACGAACCAAAGACAACCTTAATCATCCAAAGTCAATGATAATAAACCAAAGACAACCATAAACAACCATAATACATCGTAGTTGATTTTGATCAACCTTAGTCAACCAAAGTCAATGATAGTGAACCATGGCCAACTATAGACAACCATGGTTAACATAAGTGAACCAAATTAAACCAAAGTCAACCATACTCAACCATAGTGAACCATAGTCATCTAAAGACAACCATGGTTAACATAAGTGCACCATAATGTTCCAATGTGACATTAGCATAGTAAAACATGGTTTAAAAAATAAACCATAAGCAACCAAATTCAACCATAATCAACCATAGTGAACTATAATCAACCATAGTAAAATATATCCATCCATGATCAACATAAGTAAACCAAAGTCAACCATGGCCAACCATGTCCATCTAAATAAAACCATGGTTAACATAATTCAACCATGATAAACATCACAATATGAAATAACCATTGAGGAACCTCAGAATCTAACCTAATCCTTGACAAGCATCACATTGTGACATAACCATTGAGTAACACAATAATTTGACATAAATGTAATAATCCAAAATACTAACAAAGATAAAGCAACATAGTAACCAATTAAATACCCATTAATTTGTAACAAATAAAACCCTAATGAAGTTTTAATCGAGTCACAAAAGAGGTGAGGAACTTACATGTGTTGAAGAACCCAACTTACCTACAACCCGATGACTTAATAAACATAACCATACCTTGATCATTGACCTAGAAAACTGCAACACAAACTGGGGGACAACTCTCCACCCAACCGTAGACCTTGTTTCTCTAATATTCAGTACAAAATCACCCCCGAGCGCTCAATCTACTACCCAATCAACAATTCATTATCCTTATTCTCAACCAAGGATAGATGTCCTTATATTTCTCTCTTCCTTATTTATCTAGAGTTCATATGTGGTGAATAACCCAATCCATAGGGTTCATTATTTAATTATTTATTATACTTTAGGGTTTCTCCATTAATTTATGGTTACTTATTTTACCATTCTCTTTAATTACTCAAATATCCATAATAAATACTTAGTATGACCTCCTTTAGGATAATTATTATATGCTTCTTTATTATTATTTATTCCTATAAGTATTTATTATGACCATTTTAGGAGAAATATTATATTCCTATTATTATTATTATTATTTATATTTAATAATAATATGGGGCATGGCATACACCCCGACTTCAAGTAACTTCGTCCTGAAATTGGTTTTGATTATGTTTCTTATAGGTTTTCAATTATCTCATGATAACCTCCACAATACCCTCTGTTAGCTCTTGTACCTTCCACAAATCCCTATGTTGGACCAGTATAAATCCACCCAATTGAGTACAATAAGCATCAAAAGTCCACATCACAACATCAGGGAAGCACAAGTACTCTCTAGTTTTCCATCCCAACTTTCGCAATCAAGCTTAAAGTCTACTGGTATAACCGAAGCCCCAAGGATCGAGACCTCATACTCTTAAGAAGACATATAGATTGGTACTCATGTACACCAGACATCTCAAAAGGCTATCCAAAACTCCCTCCAAAATAGCCTAGTACAACCCCAATCATCGAAGTCCAATCCCACAACATTTTTGGCAAGCAATGCTCCAACCATTTTTCGGTACTTCGACATCACTAATCTAATAAAAGGCATAATAATTACTGGCATAAGTAGTATATTCAGTTGTCCCTATCCCATAATATGTTACTTGTAATATTCTCCTTTATAGTTATGGGCTCCCACGAGATCATCAAACAAGCTATCCCTCTCAGCCCACTTCCAGATAACTTGACAATCACCACCTCACAACATACAATCATTGGATTAGTCATTATATCAGCATCCACATGCTAACTTTCACATGTCATTTTTAAACATCTCATCATAATAACCATGTGTGAGTACCACATGCCATCACATAATGGCATACTATCATAATATTATAGCATCAACATATCTTTATCAACTTATATTTCATCAATATAAAATCACATCTTAACATAATGAATATATTAGTCATCTCAAAATCATTATCATTATTCATTAACAAAATCAATTTTACTATATTTCATAAATAATAGTGACTACCAACTTTTATATCTAGTAAATATAATCAAAATATCCATATACCATATGGATCTTTTTGGTTAATCATTAATACCATGAGTGCTAGGTTCTCATAATTGTTTTTCAACACTCATTTCCTCTTCTTTCAACCAGAAGGTTGACAATTTAGGGGATAACTATAAGCACCCTATCAAATGCCATGTTTCCCATTTAATTCATTTCATATTTCTTTGAGAATTTAATTAGTTTATGTGCATAAAGTCACTCAATCATGCCAAGATTCCTCTTAAAAAGTCAAACACAAATGAAATCCAACCTTTTTCCATTAATTTCATAAGCCCAAACATCAATGATCATATCCACATAGAAAATGCTTTATAGCAAAGGGAAGAGTCTCAAATCAACTATATGTCCCATCTTTGATTCTACTCAACTATGAAATATCCATTTTTTGTGTTCTAACATAGTACTAATTAGAAGCATGTGGATCACAATTTATGATTTGATTGTCTTTACATGGTCAAATCATTGTAGAGTCTCAATCAAACATTGAGGTTATTATGAATTATGGTTTGGTACAGGTAACAAATAACCCTTGGATTAAAAACAACAATTTGCATAGAAACACAATTGGAAGCATATATATAGATGGAATATTCATTGGATTATATTAGCAACAAAACCTTGTTCCATTACGCGAATTAACAATCTAAAAAAGAGGAATATAGTGCGAACAAGAGCACAATAAATCCAGGGATGATTTTAAGGATGGAAATTTATTTTAAAATGTAGAAATCTTGGCGAATCTTACTAATCCTTCATATGCCAGCTATAAAATGTTTGGCGATAGTTTTGTAAAAATATTCAAATTTCTAAGGATTTATATAGTTTGTACAAAATTTTGGCAAATTTTGAGGTAAAATAATTTTATCCTATAGAATTTGGGCGAATAAATTTTAGAATAGTGAATCTTGTTTTGGGAAAAACCATGCAAAATTAGCCCATGAGAGAAATTTATCCCTAAAATCATCCATGAATCAATCTCAACATTGTCAGGTCCCTTAATATTGTATCCGAATACAATTTCTTATAGAAAAATAACCTGGGTCAATAACCAATGTTAGCGACCAATTATTCCAATTCTAGCTCTTGAGAAAGGTACATCCTTCCTAGATGTTAAACTTATTTGGGACTACATGTTGGGTGAGGTCCTTGGCAATGCATCATAACTGGTCAATAACCATGGTGGAAATTTCCACTGACTCACTAAATAAAGGTTCTTCTCTAAGTATGTTTTATATAACACCTCAAAGATATTTTTGACATCTCCATTATGAATCATCATTGGAATTGTCCCTTGCCCATATCTACCTTGTCATCTCTTAAAGCAATTTCATTTTCTTAGATTTCATTATCATTCCTTGAGGAAACCACTATATTTTGTGCATCATATGCCTTATGGTATCAATACCCATAATAAACACCATTCAATTTCATTCATACACTATGTTTATGAATATCCACCTTTGTATGTATTTCTTATGAATATAATCTATCAAACCATATGGAAGACGCATATGTTCATATGCAACTAGTTCCCAAAATCCCCCCACCACTCTTCTTTGACTTATCCCAAAGTCACTTTTCTAATGAAAAGTTCCATTTGGAGGCAATCAACTACACCATGTCTTATGAATCTATCTCTACACAAAATCTATGTGTCAAAAAGTACATATCCAACTCCTAAGCATTATCAAATTTAATGGAAACATAGTTGGGATTCTAGCACACAAGAATGATTCTGAGCTCCTCCAACCAACAAGGAATCCATATAATCCAAAACTCATCATAATCTCTACAACACTAAATGTTCATTGGTTTTACATAAAAAAACAACATACATTTTTATCAATGGTGTATGAATAGACACCATGAGGATGCATATTAAATAATTAATCGACTTAAAAGGTAAAAAGGGAGAAATACCAGTTGTAACTATTTCACAAGTCTCCATGAATATGTCCAATTATCCACGACAACTTGTCATTGATACATGTGCATAAAATCAAGGTAATCAAAGATTTATATTATGACCACAACTCAAGACCAACAACCACCATCAATACAGTTATTTGACATGAACATCACCAACCATTTATTATAAATGAATGATGAATTTTTGAATGACAATCTACAAGAAATTATGCAAAGATTCTCTTTAGTTTATTATAGATTTGACTATTAATTTATCAAGTCCTAATTGTCCATATATTCCTTTATAAATTCATTTATTAAGTTGGCCCATAATTTAGTTCTTACATAAGCACTCCCACTAGGTTTCATTTTATAATACCTCAAGATTTTCATGTCTATTAGAAAGTAATGGATGTGCTTGTTTAACCATAGACAATATAACAATATTGTCACCCAACCATAGGTGGAAGCCATCCCCGAGCACCTTAACCTTGACAAAGAATGGTTCTGGAAGAAAACCAATAACCAACCAAGGCTAATGCACCAAGAAAAGATAACCAAGACTAATCATAAATTCCAACCATAACCAACATAAATTCTGAGCCTAAACTAGGAATACAGATTGCGACAGTTGTTAGCTGTTGCCAGCTCCACAGACTTGTGCACTTGCCCAGTTTCTACAGTGCGCACCTCTTCCCAGCTGAAATTCTGAGTTGTGTGTACAAAATGAGGTCTGGCTACTTGTAATTATACTATTTTCCTGAGCTGTCTCGATCGACTTCTCATTTTGGAGGCTAAATACTTAATATTAATTATTTCCTTGAGATTAATTGTCTTCTAGGGTTAATTTTAATGCTTTAGGGTTTCTTCTTTCTTCCAAGAATATTCTATTCTCGTCAGGGTTACACGTGGAGTTAAATACCTCCTGCAGCTACCATAATATCAACACTCCCTCCTAGCTAGGGAGGTATTGAAGGAAATGGTCTTGAGCACAAACATACCATTCAACTGGTAGCATAATCATAGTTGTACAAACTATCTCATGATTAGATCACGAGCACCATCATCACTATCAATGTCATTTGAAAACATCAACTGCATCATCTCTCGAAACCATACTCCATCTGAGTAATAAAACATGATGTTGAATAAGTCACTCACTCCAAAGAGTGATACAAGAACCATTCTTCTAATCCGGTAATATGTCCTAGAAGAATAGCTATTCCAACATATGTTGGAAGACACGCCATGCGATACAAGGACTACTCTTCTAATCCAGACATACCTCCTAGAAGAATAAATGTCCTGGACCATTTTCCATCTAGAGAATGTTTGTCCATCAGTACACTTACCATCCATCTAGATGATAATCATTTTCAACACCATTGATAGTCTACATGGTAATCAGAACAACGTCATTCAATAGAACACAACTATGTCTATCCATAGTAGTACACAACTATAATCCAGTGGTAGACTACCACACCAAGTAGCACACAACTACTTAATCAGTGACACATAGTCACAAACAATAGAACGAATCCACCACAGTAGCATACACATATTGTCCAGAGACATACAGTCTCCATAGAAATCATATCATCTGATATCCCCCTGAACAAAAAAACAATGTCATGATATAAACTGAGTCATATGGGCCATTATTCCACTCACATCTATGAGATCTGGAAGAGCATCTTCCCTCAGAAGGTAAAACATCATCCATGAGCTACCTGGGATTCATCTCTTCTCTTTTCAATAAGGAAGTTGTCTCCACGAGCTCCAACTTGTTTCTTGAGTACGCAAACTTTTCCATCTTGGACAGAGTCTTTACCAAAATATCTGCTTATTTTCTCATCTGTGGAGATATATTGGAGAACCACTTCTTATTTATGGACCTCATTATGGAGAATGTAATGCTTGATCTCAATGTACTTCGGTCTTTCTGGAACGTTGGTTTTCTCTGAAGGCTTCATATAGCTCTGATCATTATAATATATCATGGTTGGATTCAACTCTTTTGTTTCCTGCTAGCTCATGACATTGTGGAAAGGCTTAAACTAGAACACATCTAAGTGGCTCTTCTTATGTCAGCATGAGAGTTTGTCATGGACTAGCAATCCATCATCCTGGACTTCTGAGTAACCATTCTCATACAATATCTCTGTTATAGAAAGTTTTCATCACGCTTTTGTTGTGCATTGGAGGCTCTGCACCAAGTTGTCGTCTTCCATATGCATACAAGAGTCTCTTTCTGGTATACCTCAAAACCTTGAGGTTACTCTACATATGCTTCTTTGTTCAATTGATCTGGAGAATAGTCCTTGCATTCATATGATATAAACTCCAACCCATTGATATTACAGGAGATATAATGTCTCAGGTAGAGGTATGTCTGGTTACTAGAACAAGATATCATCATAGTCCTCTCCCTCCATCTGGGAGAACCCTTAGTTATGGATCTCGCAATGCTTCCATTCATAAGTCTTCCATAGATTGTTATTCATCACAAATTTTATTTCCTCTGCTTGATTTCTTCTAGTGGGTTCAGACCAGACTGGTAGTCTTGTGATTATCGATATAGTGACTGGTTATTCTAGATTTTATTTCTCTCTTGGAATCTTCATGTTCTTCCTCATGTTTTTGTTTATCTCTTAGGCCCATGGAGTTTTTTTATAGATTCCATGCCCTGAAGATTCCAACTTCTTCCTTTCATCATAGGATCATGGATGTGGATGGACAACTAGGGATACTTTAAAGATACTTTTCGAAGAAGACTTCTTCTAAATTGAAACTAAACACGTGTTTATTTTCATTGCTACTGCCATCAATGGGAACATGGATAGATATTTCATAATCCTTGATGGATCATATTATTTAGGATTAGCTCCCTCCTAATCCTTGCTTAATGCATGAATGTATGCTCTTCTTTCAGACTTATATAATTGGCTCCCTCCATCTAAGAGAGTCCATGATTTCATCTGCATCCTTATTTCCTTCTGCAAAGTGTCACGAGTATTTTCCTTTTGATTGCTGACTTCTTTCGGTTTTTACTTATTCCAGGTTTCTTCAAGTTTGATTATGATTTCAGCTTATCTTGTAGTTGTAATAGCTTCCAGTGGAATTGTTACGAAGGATTGTCAATGTACTTCATCTTTTCATGTGTATTGCTTGACTCGTAGTCATTGTGATAGCAAACCTTATCTTGTTATTCTTCCATAGGTATTGTTTCTTTTTGAACATCTTATCTTCTAAGAAATAGATATGCAAGATATGTACATAAACTATGTAAACATGGTATGTACAAGAACTATGAAGAATATTGTTACCTTGTCTTAGAAGAAGAAGTTTGTTTTATCCTCCTTGGTCTTGTTTGGGGATTCCCTTTCTTCGACAACCGATGCTTTGTGTGTTTCCTTCCTTGTTTTCATGCTTGCAGCAAATGCATCCCATGTCTTCGGAATACCATTGAGTACTATATTTACCAGTTCCTTTTCTGAAATGATTTCTTCAATAGCTTGTATTTGATCTCTTAACTGAGATATTCTCACAAAGTATGATGTTATGATGTCATCATCATTCATTTTCATGTTACAAAGCTCATTTTTCAGACTCATTACTTCTCCAATGTTTCTGACTGAGAAGAGGTTAGTTACAGAATCACACATCTTCTTAGATGAGTCAATGTGGGAGATGTAGGGTATCAAGTGGTATTTTATAGAGTCCACTATGATACTCATGGAATTGATGCAATGTTCTAAGGTTCCTTCTCTTTTCCTTCTTTAAACTATGGTTCCATGATCTTTCCTTTCACGATATCCAACACTTTATTCTTGGAAAGGATGAGGTCAATCCTTGTCTTCCATGCTCTGAAGTTAGAATCCCCTTCTAAATTGTTTTATGACTTCATAGAGTAAGTCATAATTTCTTTGACTTGGTCAACCCTTGATTTTGACCAAAAACTCAAAATTGACGTCTTAGCTTGTTGATAGTACCAGGAGATGCTCTAGGATAGGGCACACTAGCCTATGCAAGAATTAGGTCAATCACTTCACTTAAGGTACCTCAACAAGAGGGTTAGGGTTTTGTTGATGTTGCAAAGATTGGCTGCAACTGCAACTGTAATTGAGAAAATCCTCCAAATCTATCTTCCAGTTGTTAGACTGTCTGAATATAGTGTGGGCCCATAACCTGTTAGAAAGTAATGAATGTGCTTGTTTAACCATAGACAATATAACAATATTGTCACCCAACCATATGCCAAAGCCACCCCCGAGCACCTTAACCTTGACATAGAATGATTTAGAAGCAAACCAATAGCCAACAAAGGCTAATGAACCAAGAAAAGATAACCAATACTTATCAGAAAGTCCAACCATAACCAATAGGAAGTTCGACCCTAAACCAGGAATACAGATTGTGGCAGCTGTTGGCTGCTGTCAGCTCCCCAGACTTGCGCACTTACCCAGTTTCTGTAGTGTGCACCTCTTCCCAGCTGAAATTATGAGCTGTGTGTACAAAATGAGGTCTGACTAGTTGTATTTATATTGTTTTCCTGAGCTGTCTAGGCCGACTTCTCATTTTGGAGATAAATACTTAATATTAATTATTTCCTTGAGCCGACTTGTCTTCTAGGGTTAAGTTTAATGATTTAGGGTTTCTTCTTGCTTCCCATAATATTGTATTCCTGTTAGGGTTACATGTGGAGGTAAATACCTCCCACAACTACCATAATATCAATAGAGGATGCATTTTAAATAATTAAGCAACTGAAAAGGTAAAAAGGGAGAAATATCAGTTGTAACCATTTCACAAGTATCCATGAATATGTCCAATTATCCACAACAACTTGTCATTGATACATGTGCATAAAATCAAGGTAATCAAATATTTATATTATGACCACAACTCAAGACCAACAATCACCATCAATACACTTATTTGACATGAACATCACCAACCATTTATTATAAATGAATAATGAATTTTCGAATGACAATCTACAAGCAATTATGCAAAGATTTGGTTTAGTCTATTATAGATATGAATATTAATTTCTCAGATCCTGATTGTCCATAGACTCCTTTATAAATTCATTTATTAGGTTGGCCCATAATTTAGTTGTTACATAAGGACTCCAACTAGGTTTCATTTTATAATGCCTCAAGAGTTTTATGGCTGTAAGTTAATCATCTAAAGAATTTAATATACATTATGAACACTCCATTTAGAAAACATAGCACTTTCAGCTTAAGTGCTCCCATAAGCACCTAATTGAAAAAGTTATGGCTAATGGGTTTTTATGTACACCATTACCTAACCCCAAAAATACGGCTCAATTACTTTCTTTGCATGGTGAAATATTCAATTATCCTTTTGTTTACTTTTGAAAAAGATATATCATGCTTCAACAAATTGAGGAGATAAGAGCAATTTAACTCAAATTTATTTGAGAAATTGTCATCCATGCCACTAAGGCATCAGTTATATCTTAAGTATCTTATTCAGTTTGTTTTTAAAAATAATCACCTTTTTAGTGAGGCATCCTTTGGCTCTTAAGGATATGTTTATGTTTAAAAATAATGCTTCTTAAACATTCAAAGTGGGGAACGACTCTCCACCCAACTAGAGACCTTGCTACTCTAATATTCAGTAGCAAGTCACCCCTAAGCCCTCAATATACTACCCAACCAACAATTCTCTAGCCTTGTTCTCATCCAAGGAAAGATGTATTTATCTCGCTCTATTCCTTCTTTATATAGAGTGCATTTGTGGTCAAGAACATAATTCCTAGGGTTCATTATTTAATTATTTATTATAGTTTAGGATTTCTCCATTAATTTGTGATTACATATTTTAGAATTCTCTTTGATTACCCCAATATCCATAATAAATAATTATTATGACTCCCTTTAGGATAATTATTATATACTTATTTATTATTATTTATTCCTATAAGTATTTATTATGACCGTTTTAAGAGAAATATTATATTCCTGATATTATTATTATTGTTTATATTTAATAATAATAATAATAATAATAATAAGCTTCATGACAATAAATCAACCAAGACAAATATCAAAATGCTACATAATCAATGAATCAAATTACAATCCAACATATCCTTTCATGAAAATCACAATAGGACATAACCCTTTTAAAAACACTACAATTCAACATCAGTCCACCATGATGATTGTTGCAATGCAACATAACTATTAACGAACATCACAAATGTTACATAACCATTAATAAATGTCATTATGTGGAATATCTATTGAGGAACATGTCAGATTATTTATATGGATAAATCCTTGACATTAAATTATCGACCGTGAGATCACAAACTTCAATATGAAAGCACACGAAATGAAAGATCATTAGTTCATAGGTTCAAATATCATTAAGGAGTTGTGTCATAGTCTTTCACCTAAAGAATCAAGTGTTCCTGAGCTCAGATAAATGATTGATTTAGTAAACCAGATGAAATCCAATCACTATATATAAACGAGGAAATCATGAAATTGTAATTGCATGAATAATATGTAGAAATAAAGTGCTATTCAAATCAATTCTCAAACCATACAAATAAACTAATGCAAACACATCCACTATTTTAGCTAGTTAATAGCGATTTATTTAGTACATTTGGAATAATTAAGAAGTGTAGACAATTATACTAATGCCAAAGTATTAAAAAACGAACTAGACAAAAGCATCTATGTTACAAATGAATGAAACTACAATGTGAATTCATATGAAACAACCTATACTAAATGTTGACAGAGCAATAATAGAAATGGAATATTAACACAATGATATTACCTAGTTGTAATACAAAATGGCTGCGTGATCCAACTTGGTGGGCCCTCCCAATTGGACAACAATCCAATTAAATTGCAAACTCACACAATTATAAAAAACACACCATATCATAAGGTCAACTTGACATTAGTAAATATGGATCAAACTAAAACATTGTTCCAAACATTGATACAAATTTTTTAATACTTGGTTTCAAAACATCAACATAATAATTATTCTCATATTACACTCCCGTCTCATTACATTACAGTCGAGATATATATACATGAGCATATCAAATGATTGTTCCTATCTTGTAGGTAAATTGTTTCTTTGGTTTAGCAAACAAATATAAAAAATTACAACAATAGAGATTTGGGAATATAAGCATATTACAATCGATTTGATTGTGAGGTAACTTTCAGGGAAATACATAACTAATCAATTAAACATGGAAATGATGGATCTCCTTGATGACTGGGTGTTTCATTTGACTGGATGTTTTGCAAATCCGGTCATAACAGAAATTAGGGAATTCATCTTTGGAAAAATAGTTGTATCTCCCAAAACATGTACTCTTTGAGGAAACCGCTCATCACCCACCTAATTGGGCTCATTCTTCCTGAAACCCATGTTTTTGAATTTCAATATTCACCTTCATTTGTCCACAAATCACACCGTAAAATCACCTCTACTATTTTGACACATGTTTTGACTAAGAACATTCGACCACACGATGGAGCTTCATGCAATCGACCTAGGAACAATTTGATGAACATAAAACCATCTTAAGAGACCTGGATTCAAAACCCTTGTGGCCAATTCTAGTTGGATATGTGGAAGTATGCCAACAAATGATGTTGAGTACTGGAAGTAAATTGATGATATAGGAATTGAACTAAACTGAAATATGGCTATAGGAATAACACTTCATAAAACGTCATTATTAAACCAACCAAAATCCTAATTAATTCATCAAAAGCGAACAAAATATATGAAAATAAACCACTTGATGCTTATAAACTTGTGAGGGCATATTTAGGAAGAATTATGGTGAAAGAAAAGTGAATAAGTGAAAGGATGATCACAAAGGGATGACTTGGCAGCGAGAAGAATGTCAAATTGGTGACCCAATAGAACACAGAAATTCCATATAAGTTGAACAATATGGATATCATGATGCATCATTGCCATTGCAATATTTCAATGACGAACCTCTTAATTTCACATTGTCACAATGTTATAGTGATGAACCTCTTATGTTGCAATGGTCATGATACATGTGACATTGACCATTATAGTGGAACATAATCCTTAAGGAATTCCACAAGGTGGAATAATCCTTAATGAATGTTGTAATGTGACATAACCATTGAGGAATATAGAAATTCAATATAACACAACAAAAATGAGTGTTAATGTGACATAAGCATTGAGGAACATAGAAATTTGACATAACACAACAAAAATGAGTGTTGCATGTGACATAAGCATTGAAGAACATAGAAATTTGGCATAACAAAAAAAGTTGAACTTCACAATGTGACATAAGCATTGGGGAACATCATAATCCAACATAAGTAACTCGACATAATCATTGGGGAACATCACAATCCAACAAAAGCAAGGAAAATCCTCACTCAATCTAGGAAAAACTGATCTGGAGGCTAAATTATGTGGAGAAGCTCCTATGAAAATCCAACAACATGTACATATGAATGATTTTTCTTCCTCTTTCCCATGGAAACACCCTTCTTATATAGATTGGTGGATGAGTCTAGGAGAGGATTCTATATCTCTATAGCTTAGTGAAATAGACTAGATTGAGAGTTCCCAAGCCCTTATTATGAGATAACAAACTCAACCAATGTTAATATACTCATAATTTACCTATTATAGAAGGCTACATAGGCGGTTTTGGTCCAACAGTAATGCAACTACCGATCGATCATAGGTTGCAAAGGATTTCATCAATGACCGGTCTCACCCTATTAGTGGGTTCAGTAGCGATCATCCTAAAAAATCAATAAAACAAGGAAAAAGAGTGTGTCTCAACATAACATGATAAATTTGTCCTTCATGAGACCCCAAGATGGAAAATAAGGCTATAACAAAAGCATGGTTAAACATAATCAACCAAAGTCGAGCATAATAACCAAAGTCAATAATAATCAACCAAAGACAACCCTAATTGACCAAAGTCAATAATAATCAACCAAGGACAACCATAAACAAGCATATTCCACCATAGTTGATCACAATCAGCCTTAGTCAACCAAATTCAATTATATAGAACCATGGTTTACATAAGTCAACCAAATTCAACCAAAGTCAACCACAGTGAACCATAGTCAACTAAATACAACCATGGTTAACATAAGTCAACTATCATGTTGTAATGTGGCATTACAATAGTAAATCATGGTTAAAACAAATACACCATAAGAAACCAAAGTGAAGAATAGTCAACCATAATGAATCAACCATAGTCAACCATATTCATCCATGATCAACACAAGTAAACAAAAGTAAATAGCGGCCATAGTGAACCATGGTTAACATAATTCAACCATGATAAACATCAAAGTATGAAATAACCATTGAGTAACCTTACAATCTAATCTAATCCTTGAGGAACATCACATTACAGTGTAACCATTGAGTAACATAGTAATTTGACATAAGTCAACCAAGATAAATATCATAATGCTACATAACCATTGAGTCACATTACAGTCCAACATATCCTTTCATGAAAATTGCAATGTGACATAACCCTTCAAAAACATTGTAATCCAACATAACTCCACCATGATGAATGTTTCAATGCAACATAACTATTAAGAAACATCCAAAATTTTACACAACCCTTGATGAATGTTGTAATATGACAAAACCATTGAGGAACATAGAAATTCCATATAAGCTGACCAAGATGAATATCATGATGCATCATGACTATTGCAACATTCTAATGATGAACCTTTTAATATCACAATGTGACAATGTTATAATGATGAACCTCTTAATGTCTCAATGGTCATGATACATGTGACATTAACCATTGCAGTGGAACACAATCCTTAAGGAATTTCACAAGGTGGCAGAAACCTTAATGAATGTTGCAATGTGACGTAATCATTGAGGAACATAGCAATTTGACATAACACAACAAAAATGAACATTGCATGTGATGTAACCATTAAGGAACATAGAAATTTTACATAGCACAAAAAATATGAACATCACAATGTGGCATAATCATTGGGGAACATCATAATCCAATACAAGTAATTCATCATAATCATTAGGAAACATCGCAGTCCAACATAAGAATTTTGACATAATAGAACAAAGAAAAATGTTGCAATGCAACATAATTACTCGGGAACATCATAATGTGAAATACCCTCTATCCACGTCGTATTGTGACACAACCATTGAGGAACATGGCAATTCGACATAAGCCAACCATGATGAACATCATAATGCAACATTACCATAATAAGCCATTGTTAAACATTATCAACATGGTCAACAATAGTAAACCATGGTTGACCATGTCCAACCATGGTCAACCAAATTGAATCATAGTCAACCAAATTTAACCATGTTCATCCATATTAAAACATGGTTTAACATGGTCAACCATAGAGAACCCACCGTAAACCAAAGTTAACCATAATCTACAAAACATAAACCAAATTAAACCCTAAGTTGACCATAGTAAACAAAAGTTGACCATATGTTGAGCATAGTAAATCAAACATAAACCAAAGTCAATGATAAGTCAACCATACTCAACCATAATAAAAAAAATCCATCCAAGTTCAACCAAATTTAACCTTGGTCAATTACGGTCAACCATGTGTTATAACCCTAAATTTCTCTACACATGCATACATGGCCTTGGCTCTCTTACTTGTATTTTTTGCCAAAGCACTGCTAAGTTGCTCTTCTTGAAAAAACAATTTTTTGAAGATGTACGCGCCCTGCACTATTATTTCTCACATACATATGCTTGTTGCACCACTACAGCTCGCGTACATACTCATGTTGCACCATTACAACCCACGTATACTTGCAAAAGTTGAAAAAAATAAAAAATTGCAAGGAATTTGTTGAGATTACGGGATATTGGAGCTTTCCCAACTAAATCCACTAGCTATAGCCCATCACCCAACCGAATAACCATAATTTTGGCATATAAAAGGAGGTGTTAAAGTCTCATTTCCAAGCTAAGCATAAGAACAATGAAACTCTTCCCGATTTCACATCCCCTCCTTGCCCAAGATATTGGTTCATTTTTGTGAGTATTTCCTTAGCATTCCCTCATTTGTCCCTTTTTCCTCCATTTGACCCATTCACTTCCCAAGAAGAGATCAGAAGGTTTAGAGGAGAAGTTCATACAAGGTGCACTTGGAGCTTCGTGAAGAGGAGCCTGAACCAAGTTCACGAAACGGTAGCCGATTTTGATTGTAAAGGTATAATAATTGTGTTATTAATAAAAAAATTACATTTCCCTATCCCAAATGATGGTGTTTTGAATACTTTTATTGGGTTATGTTTGACATTCTAACATCTAACCCTAACTTATATATGGAATAGCATGCTTGTAGTTCTTTGTCTGTCAATCTTTGGATGTAGGTCAACCTTGGGAGGAGGCATCCAATCAGTGGAACTTCCAAGCGCGAGGAGGTCATCACCAGACATGGGATTAGAGGTATAGTTACCTGATCTCCTTACTCTTTTCTTTCTGTGTATTAGTTTTGGTATGTTTGGGGTATTATAGAGAATTAATTGGCTTTTAGATGGTTAATCGATCTGCCTACATTCTGAACCCTGGTGTAGATAAAGGGGGGTTTTACCCGCTAGCACCATGTTTAAACATAAACACCCATGGTCAACCATAATAAAACCAAAGTCTAACATAGAGAATCATGGTCAACCAAAACTACCACAGTAAAACATGGTCAACTATAGACATCCATAACCAACCACAGTGAAGATGGTTATCCATAGTCAACATGGTCAAGCATAGTTAGAACATGGATAACCATAGTTCAACATAGTGAAACTTAATTAAATCATGGTCAACCATAGTTCAACATAGTCAACCCATGGTTAACCATAATATACCACAGTAAAACCATGGTCCACCATAGTTCAATATATTCAACCCATAGTAAACCCATGGTCAACCATAATCACCCAATGGTCAACCATAGTTTGACATAGTCAATCCATGGTCAACCATAGCTCAATATAGTCAACCATAGTTGACAACATACAACCATAGTAGACCATGGTTGATAGAAGTTAATTAAAGTAAAACATAGTCACAAATAATCAACCATGGCTAACCAAAGTCAACTATGGTCAAATATAACCACACATGGCCCACCTTAGTTAACCATGTCAAACCATAGTATAACATGGTCAACCATCCAAAAGTATCATATATATTTCAATATTAATTATATTGAAGTTTTAATTCACAAATCTACTAATTGTCCCGTATTGGAAATGGGGTGCTTCATAAATCTACTAATCCTCCCTTATTGGAGATGGGGTGCCATTTTCCACCTTTCTTACACATGGAAAACCATGGTCAATACATAGACAACCATGGTCAACCGACATCAATCATAGTCAAATATGGACAATCATAGCCAAACATTGTTATATATAGTTTTACCATAGTAAACCATAGTCAAACCTAATCAACCATGGTCAACTAAGGTCAACCAAATTGAACCATGGTTAAATACACCTACCCTTGCTAGAACATGTTGAACCATATTCAAACATGGTCAAGCATTCACAACCATATCTAATCATAATCAACCATATTCATTCAAAACATATTTAACTAATACACCCACCCCACCATTTTTGACCTTTCAAAACTATTGATGCTAATAAACCTATATCAACCATATATCAACCACTTTTAATTATGTGGTTGTGCTAGTGATATGTGTGATGGAAATATCTTTACATAACCAAATTTTATTTGTTACATGAGGTTATCTTTTTTGAATGAATAATTCTTGAAAATTAGGATTCCCTTCATTATTTATTTATACCTTCTCAAACTACATCTATTATTATGCTTGTACATGCGAGTCATTAGCGCATGAAATGACAAGCATTTTTGAGTTTATTATATTGGTAATATGAATGATTATTCTATGTATGATTCAAACCTAACACCTACACAATCTCCTCTACCTCCAACTCCACAACCACAACTTCACAACCAGAACGACCACAATCACCTCCTCCTTTTCTTTGTCTCTTCGTATCAATGGAAAGGATCATAAATTTGATGATCTCAAATGAAGGAGAATTGATGCCTAATTTCAAGGAGTTGGTGTTCAACTAGGTTGTAATAGTAGGGTCAGGGTCAAACAATTCACCCTCGCTATTTACTTTCTAGAGGAATAGGTATGCCTATATTCTCATTGATTGCATGAGAAATGTGGTTGAGAAACATTGAAAGAAGTGGTATGTCTGTATTCCCATCGATTTCACAAGAAATGTGGTTTAGAAACATTCAAAGAAGTTACATGACATTACTAATATGTATTTGATTGAATAAGTATTGTGTGACTTTGGTGCCTTTTAGGGGACAAGTTAGCCATCCCAGAGATGCTAGTTCTCGTTCCATATTTTCCATTGGTAGATTTCTCTCAAAATCATCAAGAACGGTGCTCAAACAATGTGGATTAAAAATATCGAGAAGCTCAAGTCTTGCTCGGTGATCAAATAGTGTGGATTAAAAATATCCAGAAGCTCAAGTCCTTTTAGTAAGATAACTGTAAAACAAAAACAATACAATAAGGAAAGAAACAAAGATCTTTAAATTTAGAATATTCAAACATTCCTTGGATGCAAGGCAATATTCATCATTCATAAGTAATGAGATAGTATCAATGGAATATTGGGTAATGGAGATATTCATGGTATATAATATTAATTTCTCTTCATTACGCTCTTGTGCCTATATAAGAATCTATGTCATGTTTCTACAAAGCCCTTGCACTACCTCTTGGTCTCCCTATGCAACTTCATGGATCTATAGCATGCAGTGCAACTCTGCACAACTCAAGACTCTTTCTTCATTTTTTTACATGGTGGCGAACTTTACTACAAACTGCGCATTGTTGAAATAAAATAAAATGTCACCCGATTTTTTAGTGCTATAAGGATAACACTTAATAAAACAAGAACACATAACTTATACTGTGCACTATAGACTTAACTCATAATCCCACTAAATCATGCACAAATATAAAGATAGATGTTTTCTCAATGATTGCATTCAATCAAAACATAGACACTTCATGTGCATAAACAACTCATAACATATGTATTATCAACTTAAGTGTTGCGTGTTATATCACAGACTTGGTGCTATGCCCAGTTACAAAATGTACTAAAATGCAGAGCTTCGACTCCAATGACTTCTTCAGACTTACAGACACTAAGCTTGTTCTCTCAGACCTTCCTTGCAACCTTCACATATTTTCCTGCATCTTTTTCTCTTATCCTTCTATAGACACTCTACTTTCTACTTATTATGGGCTCAGTAATATATAAAGACTAAGGCTGAAAATTCTTACAGGAGGAAACCGACATAACATTTAATACAACAATAAATTTTGACTGAGTTCTATCTACTTAACTAGACTCGAGAAAGATTAAGATCAGATTCATTAAATAAGACTCATGCTTGCCGACTGAAAAAACTAAGTTTGCGTAAACGTGAGCGTAAAATAATGAACTGTAGTTGAAGAATGACAAACTTACTTACTGGCAAATTGAAGGAGATGTAAATCTCACTGACTTGTAATTGTTATTTCCAATACTCCCCCTTAATTATAAGTAGGTGGGATTTACATGACACAAAAATTTTACATTAAAAATTGAATTTTCTTGAACTATCAATCATCTATCACTATGCAGACTCCCAAACTACTGCACGGACGTTGGAATGCATCTCTTGCTAAAGCTTTTGTAAATATGTCTACAATTTGTTCTTTTGACCTGCAAAACTCTAAATAGATCTCTTTGTTATTCACCAATTCTCTGATAAAATGATACCTTGTATCAATGTGCTTGGTTTTCCTGTGAAACACGTGGTTCTTGTATAACATGATGGCATAATTTTTGTCACAAAATATTGTTTTTGGTTTCTGTTGTTCCTGCAACAAATCTTCTAACATTCTTCTCATCTAGACATCTTGACAAGCTTCACTTGTAGCCATGACATACTCATATTCTGCTGAAGAAAGAGTCATTATGGGTTGCTTCCTTGATGTCCATGACACTATACCTATTCCAAAATGAAATGTGTACCCAGAGGCACTTTTCATGTCATCTATGTTGCATCTACAATGACTGTCAATGTATCCAATAAGTCTGAAATCTTCTGAAGTAGAATACAAAACGCCAAAATATTTTGTTCCATTAACAGATCTCAGAATTCTCTTTCCTTCCTTCCAATGGTATTCTTTTGGAGTTAACATGAATCTTGAAATCAAGCTCAATCCATACATAATATCAATCATTTTTGTTGTTAGATACATAAGAATACCTACCATTCTTTTAAACAGTGTGGGATCCACCTTGGACTCTTCATCTTCCTTTCTTAAGTTCAATCCTATTATGATAGGTGTTGGGGCTGCTTTGGAACTTATCATGTTAAATATTTTCAAAATTTCATGTGCATACTTAGATTGTGAAATAAATATACCATATTCGGACTGGTGAACCTTAATACCCACAAAATATCTCATAAACCCCAAATCAATCATTTCAAATTCATTCTTTATGGCTGACTTAAATTTTTCTATGCCTAAATCACCTGTAAAAATCAAATCATCTACATATAAACAAACAATTAACATGTTACCTTACTGATTTGCTTTGATGTACAAATTTGTCTCACATTCACTTCTCCAAAATCCATTTTGTGTGAGGTAGGAATCTATGTGATTGTACCAAGCTCTGGGATCTTGCTTTAATCCATATAGTTCCTTCTTCAATATGTACACTTTGTTTTCCTATCCTGAAATCTCATAGCCTTGTGGTTGTTCCACATATACTTCTTCTTCTAAATGTCCATTCAAAAATGTTGACTTTACATCTATTTGGTAAAAATGGCATTTGTTATGTGCAACAATGGCCAACACAGTTCTGACTTTGTCCATGCGCGCAACAGGAACACATGTTTCATTGAAATCAATTCTAGGTTGTTGTGTAAAATATCTTGCAACTAGCCTTGCCTTGTGCTTCTGCACATTTCTATATGCATCTTGCTTGGTTTTACAAATCCACTTGACACTTATCGCATCCTATTTTTCAGGTACATCTACCAACTTCCATGTTTGATTGTTCTCTATGCATTTAATTTCTTCATCCATGCCTTGAGCCCATACATAATCTTTGACAACTTCTTAAAAAGTTAATGGATCATCTATTTGTGAAAACAGAGCAAAAAATGAAAATGAATTTGTTGTGTCAACATTATAGATGTAGTGCAGACTTCTTACCTTCCTTGGTAACAAACTTGATAATGTTGGATCTGGATGTAGAACTTCTTGGACTACTTGCTGGAGTTTGTTGTGTTGTAGGTGTGGACTATGCACTTGCAGTTCTCACTAGAGTATTTTGTGTTGGAATTTGTGTTGCAATTCCAGGAGTAGAAGGAAATGCGCACTAAGTTTTACATGATGTTTAAACCACTTCTTCTTCTATGTCATCATGCCCTATAGCATCAATAATTCTTACTATCTTTGCTATGCTTCCATCCCAAGCTTCATTCTCCACAAATTGAACATCACAACTGATTATGAATTTTATTGTAATAGGATCATATAGTTTGTATGATTTTGTGTCTTCAAAGTATCCAACAAATATACAGTTCTATCCTTTGTTATCCATCTTCTTTCTCATCTCATCTGGAACATGTGTGTATGCGACACAACAATTTTTTTTTAAGTCTGCCACATTATGCTTCATACCTGTCCAGGATTCTTGAGGAACTTTGTTCTTCACACTCTTTGTCAGACATCTGTTTATGATGTATATTGTAGTTTCTACTGCCTCAACACAATATTCAATTGAAAAATGTTTGGTTGCCAACATACTATGCGCCATTTACATGATGGTTCATTTCTTCCTTTCCGCGACACCATTTTACCGTGGTGTATACTATGCAGTAAATTGCTTGTATATGCCATGAAATTTACAAAAGTTTTGAAATTATCTTGAGACATATTCTCCTCCTCTGTCAATTCTTAAAAACTTTATGTAATAACCACTTTTCTTTTCCACAAGTGATTTAAAATGTTGAAAACAACCCAATGTGCCAGGTTTATGTTTTAGGAAATAAATCCATGTCTTTCTTGAGAAATCATCAATAAATGTCAAAAAGTATGTACTTAGTCCTATAGATGGTGTTTTCATTGGTCCACAAATGTTTGAATATACAATTTCCAATGGATCTTTTGCTCTCTATAAGACTTTCCAACTGGGAATGATTCTCTATGGTTCTTTCCAAAGATACAACCTTCACATATTCTTTTTGGTTTTTCAATTAATGGAAAACCTCTTACCATATCCTTTGTGTGTAGCAACTTCAGATCTCCAAATTTTAAATGTCCAAATATGAAATGCCATAGCTAGGAATTATCCCCCACATCAGATTGGAATGCTCCATGCATCTCTGTGTCACTGTCTTCTTCTTTCTTAGTACTGCGTCCACTAGTTTTTCCTTCCTTAGAACCATGCACACTTTCTGTTGTAAATGCAGTGTGAGATTGCTCTTATTTTTCTTTACCAATAACTTGCGTAGTATTTTTCTTCTTGGTTGGCTTCAATGTCAATGGGAACATCTTGTTACTTTCCATCTAGATTCTTGCAATAAGCTGATTTCTTGGATATATGTCCATAATCATACAATGGTTATCTTCCATATAGATTTTGTATCCTTTCTATAGCAATTGCCTTGTACTCATCAAATTATTCTTTAGACCAGAAACACAATATACATTAGGCATAACCTTTTGTTCTCATTGTTTAGTTAAAATTTTAATATTTCCTTTGCCTAAGACAGTGACTTGGAGATATGTTCCAAGTGTAACTTTAGTTTGGAATGACTTATCTAAACTAGAAAACAGTTCTAAGTTTCATGTCATGTGATTACTACAACTTGAATCTAGATACCATATATTACAAGGACTTCCTTGAGCAACATTGCATTCAACTGGTGAGACTATAGGCATTGTTTCAATGCACACCATAAACATAGGACTAGACGGAGTATTTACGTTTTTTGAATGATATTGACCTTGCTTGTTATGATTATAATGTCTCTTATTGCACTTATGCATAATGTCCATACTTTTTATAGTAATGTCATTGAATCTTTGATTTATCAAATTTATGATTACTTGGATGACTATTATTTTGACTTTGACCTATTCCACCAGTATTTCCAGGGTTGTTACTGCGTCCACCTCTAACAAAAATTCTTCCTCCCCCTCTATATTTAGCTCTCCCCCTTCCTTTTCCACGACTTATAGATGATTGCGTGAAAAATGCATTTTCAAATGATATGTTTGATCTATTTAATCTGTGTTCATGATTAATGAGGGAAGCTTGCAGTTCATTTGGAATAAACTGACTCAGGTCTTTGTTCTCTTCTAAAGTCACAACAGCCATATCAAATTTAAGAGGAAGACTCCTAAGTACCTTCTCAACAACTTTTTTGTCTTATATGGTTTCACCATGAGACTTAATCTGATTTATTAGGCCAATAACATGGGTGTAAAATGAATCTACTGAATATGTGTCTTTCATTGACAGAGTTTCAAAATATCTTCTAAGAATTTGTAGTTTTGAAGTCTTGACTTTTTCCATACCTTGATAAGAGGTTTGTAATATGTTTGATGCTTCCTTTGCTTGCTTCGATGATGCAACTCTCGAGAGTATGCTCTCATGCATGGATTGATGTATGTAAAACATCACCTTTCCATCTTTCTTCCTTTGATCTTTTAAAGCATCCTTCTCAACTTGTGTGAGTGCATTGTATATTGCCTGATCTGCTGGTTGCACATAGCCATTTTCGACTATTTCTCATACATCTTGACCCCTAAATAAATCCTTCATCGTCAAGGACCATAACTCATAATTATTTCTTGTAAAAGTGGGAGGTTGCAGATTTGAAGTAGAGGCCATATTTTACCTTTCAACAGAGTTTCTTCTCTTATAAACCCGTTCCGATAGAACCTTCTCTGATCAATCTGCTCTAATACCAAATCTTGAATCTATAGTGCACAGTGCAACTCTACGCAACTCAATACTCTTTCTTCATTTTTCTACGCAGTGACGAACTTTAGTACTAACTGCAGTCTGTTGAAATAAAATAAAATGCCACGCGATTTATGTGTGTTATAAGGATAACACTTAATAAAACAAGAACATATAACTTAGATTGTGCATTGTAGACTTAAATCATAAACTAAGAAAATAACTCATAAGCCCACTAAATCATGCACAAATATAAAGATAGATATTTTCTCAATGATTGCATTCAATCAAAACTTAGACACTTCATGTGCATAACCAACTCATAACATATGTATTACCAACTTAAGTGTTGCGTGCTATATCACAGACTTCGTGCTACGCGCAGCTACATAATGTACTAAAATGCAGAGATTTGGATCCAACAACTTCTTCAGGCTTCTAGACACTGAGCTTGTGCTCTGAGACCTTCCTTACAACCTTCACAACTACTGCTTCTTTTTCTTCTCTGATCCTTCTACATACACTCTACTTTCTACTTGTTATAGACTCGATAATATATATAGATTAAGACTGAAACTTCTTACAGAAGGTAACCGACTTAACATTAAGACAAGAATAAATTTTGACTCACTTCTATTTGCTTAACTGGACTCGAGAAAGATTAAGATCGACTTCATTAAATAAGACTCCTGCTTCTCGATTGACAAAACTAAGTTTGTGTAAATGTAAGTGTAAACTAATGAACTGTAGTTGCAGACTAACAAAGTGACTTAGGGAGACTTAAAGCTCATTTACTAGTAATAACTATTTCCAACACAACTTAATGTATGCTCACCTCCTATAGTTGTTGCTCCTAGGTGCCTCAGAACTATTTTATTGCATGGAAATCAATGACTGAAAAATTCATCTCCATTTTTGCACGCAGACATTGTTGACATGGGAAGAGAGATGCTAATCTGTAAGATGTTGTCTGAATTCATATTAAGATCTAACAACTATAAATAGAGAGGCTTGCTCTGAATCATAGTTACCAAGTTTAAATTCGAATTCGATATGATACTAAGTGAAAATTTTTTCAGATTTGAAAAAACTTGGACAAAAGTTGGCCATTATAATTTGCTAACTACACAATCCATCATATATGCAAAATGAACAACTGTTGTGGGATGTGATGCATTTCAAAGGGTGGATTCACATGCAAACGGAAAAATGGATAGCGTTCAAGGTGGATAGAGTCCATGTGAACAGATAGATGGACCGCGTAAGAGATGCACCAAAACAGGGTCTGAAACACCAGGAAATCACTGAAACGAGTAGCGAATGATTACACGTAGTGAAAATGATTTATCAAATGGATGGCTAAGATGAATCGTGATGGATGGTTGAGATCAGTTCAATCATCATCTGCTCTATCTGTCTCATCGTTGCAGTTGGTAGCACATGATTGTGAAGATGATTTATCAAATAAATGGTTAAGATGACTTGCTATGGATAATTGAGATCAATTCAATCATCATCATTCTATTTTTTTTTTCATAAAAAAATAAGCTTTAGTCGAAAAGTTCTATGAAATGATTTTTTTGGGGTTATATTTTTCAAGAATATTTTTCTCCTATGAGAAATTGTTAGATCCTTCTTACATTTAAATGATTATTTTTGTATAATTCTAATTTCCATGAATTTTTCAATATGTTGAATCCATTTCTACATTCAGAAATGGATTTTAAACAATAAAAAGTAATAATTTCGTGTAAATTTATATTACTGGATTTCAAAGAAAAAAATCATTTTGTAAAACATATAAACAACTCAAAAAAACACTCCTATACTGAACTTTTGATCCCCAAATGTCCACCAAATGAAAACTTAATCTACTTTTCTAACCTTATCACAAAAGGCCAATATCTAAATGAAGTTTGATCCCTAATAAGTTAGTTAAAAATCACCCTCTTCCATCTCCCACCAATAGACCTCCAAATCCTTGACTAATTCCAAATATAGATTTGACCTACAACTATAATAAAACCCATAAGCATATGGAACTCAATGTGACACGAATAAAAATACTACAAACCTAACGTTTATGAGACGGAGGCATATTCCTTCAAATTAGATAAGGGCATCACTACTATTGACGTGATCAAACTTCAACAGTTGACTTCATAAACTAATTTTCCCACATCTGGAATATCGATCTCGTCTTTCGAAACTTCGATTTTAATTTACCCTCCCTTACAACTTTTGAAATGAATGGGTCACTCTTTAATGATGGACCGCGTAAGCATGGAATGTGTCGAAAATTGAGGACAACGGGAACGGTTCAACACGCAAGCGCCGCAATCTTCAAGGTAAGATAGGATGCAGTCCGCATATTACCAATAATAATAGTTCTGTTGGTTACGCGGTAGTCGGTGCGATTTATTCGCCACTAGTCAGGTTTTATTTTCAATCCAGTTCTGTATGGATTTTAGGTTTTTTTTTACAGTTTTGTAGTTGATTTTGTCCTTGGCTAAATGTTCTATCTTTTGGGTTTTTTTTTGGCTAGAATTAGGTGATGTAAATTTGGACAAAATCGCTATTTTTTATTGTTTAAATTTCATTTATGTGCTGAAAAATCCTGGAGGCACTCGGATTATACAAACTTAGCCACTCAAATCTGCAGATCCAATCATTCCTCACCGGATTTCGGGCAAAATCAAACGAAAAAAGTCGTCGGTAAACAGCCAAAACGTAGAACGTTTAGACTTGATTTTAGAATCTCCGAAAGGGCACCTCCCAAGAGATTGGGTAATTCCTAAAAAGATATTAATACTTCAAACACGAATCCAATAATATAAAAAAACATTTTACAATGTTGTTTAATGTTTTTCTTTAATAGTGTTAGTTGATTTTATAATGTTGTTTTATGGAATGAGTTAATATGGAGAAGTGTAAGGCCTCACGCACACACTTCCACCACATATTGAAATGAAGGAAATCGGGCAGGCAGGATGCTCGGTGCATTTGAAGAAACAAAGTCTTCATGTATGGGGAGAGTTGGGGTTCTTTGGGCATGCAACGCACCAAGGGGTGACTCCAGTCAAGACGTCTTGTGACACAATTCAGAGGATAGATGGTTTGACGAAGTGTTGAGTGCAAGACTTGGGAGTTCCACCAAACAGATGAATCGACTAAGGCGTGGGGAGGGAACACCTAGACAAGTTGTCTCGACTTGGCTAAGCATCGCACTCATTCAAATGACGAGTTGGTTAGATGGATGGGGGCATCAGCCAAGAGTTCAGTGGGTCAAGTAGGCAAGCCGCCCAAATGCGCCCACATGAGGAGTCAGCCTTGTTATCTCCATTTTGTTGGATAACTAAGGAGATGATGTCTCGAGGCCCTCAGGTTGCAGACATGGAGTATCGAGAAACATCTTGATCAGTAATGTCCACTTGCACAGATGGAGACTCATCTCACTACCACACTCTATGTTGATCATGACGCTATCCACCACATCAGTTGGTCTTCGGAAGACATTATGTCTTGCTCCATGAGGTTGAAGTCAGGTATTATGGTGAGTGTCATTTCATTATTTGAGGCATTTGAGTTTGTTACATCTATTATTGCTTTTGATTATGTGACATTTGCATGGACATTATGCTCTTTGCCCTATTTCACCTTGGTGGTTGACATTGTGCCCTAGTAAGTGGGTCAACCTTAGGGATAGGTATGCTACTTGGAGATCCATTTGACAATCATCGTTCTATTCCCAGCCATACTTTCCACTTTCCACACTTCATCCCATCATCACATCACCTTTCGGGTTTTTTGGGTGTACTGACCCAAGAAGGGGTTTTCCCTCACTTCATGGGAAGAAAGGGTTGAAGGCCCAAAGGCTTGTAGCTGGAAAAAGATAAAATCCAAACCATTAACGTTCTAGATACTCGCCTAGGGATCCCGAGGACAATGAAACGTCTCTCATAAAAAAATGATGGGAACCGTGAAAGAATAACTAATAGCAAATGCCAACTAGAGAGGGGCATGTATGGGCATTGTTTTTAATTCTTATGTAGAATCCCCATACATGTTTCCAACTTGGGGAAGCATGATGTGACCACGGTAGAATCAAGGTTGGCACAATTTTTATTTCTTAGGTAGAAGCCCCACCTTGGCTTCAACCTGGAAATGTCCTAAAACGAAATTAAAGGCAATAAATGAGTTTGGAAAAAGGTTCCATTGAAAACGAAGGTGCAACACACCCTCTACAAAGGCACCCATAAGTGAGGCACTACAACCCCTTATAAGTCACGATACCCATGCCCAAAAGTATTCCCCTCATCCATAACAAATCATCCACATGACTTAGAAGGAGGTCCCCTAGGGAAACACCCCAAAACTTGAGGGACAATTCACCCAATAGGTCGTTTTGTCAACCCTCCCATACTCAAACTTGGTAAATTGCATAGGGTCTTTGAGCAAGATTTTATTTTGATGAGGTAGTTTGGATGTACATGCTTAGATTACTCTTTTATTGATTTGATTTACTCATCATGATGCTTTGACTTGAGATCCTTGGAGGGCGTATCCATTTGTCTTTGCATGACCCAATTGATGGATAGTTTTGGAGGAAGAAGCCTAGCTTGGGATTCCATGGGGCTTCAAGCCCACAGGTTGGATACCAAGGGCCCACATACTGGATGAGGAAGATGTGCCTTTAGATGCCTATAAGACATCATGGATGACCTCACCTAGCCCATATCACGCAAACAAATTTTCTAGAAGAGACAAAATGCTTCTCTTTGGGGATTGACGTCACCTAGGGATAGGGCTTGGTGGTGATGGAGTTGTTACTCATTGACACTTGGAATGGTTTAACCGAAGGAGGCATGGAGAGACCTTGGAGGATTAAGAGGAGGCTCTAGCAACCCCAACGACCTTCATCATCTACTCTAACGACTTGGAAAAGTGTCAAAATGTCACCCTAGAGGGGTGACGTCTTATTCAGGGTTTTCTCTTATGCACAAAGTATGAATTGTTTAGTATTATTTTTTGTAAAGGGGGAAAGTAGGGGCTTTTTTTTCTCTTACTTTGTGTTTACCTGAACCTAAGTGGACAAACTATGTCTAAATTTTTTTGTATAAATAGAGATCAAACTCAAATCATTTTAACATAACTCTCCCATTGTGAGAAAACTCTATGGCTGAAGTTTTCACTATACTTGTGCATTTTCGGTGTATCTCTCTCTTGCAAATGGGTTTTTGTGCTATCTCTTGGTGGATTGATGAAGTGAAGTGATGAACACCTCCTGAAGGCTTATTCTTTGTCTCTTGGATGGTAATTTCCATGGTCAACTAGGGTTTGATATCTCTTTTCTTGGAATTGGTAAGGAAAAATATGCATCTGTTAATTCTTTCTTCCTTATTCTTGGTTATTTTGGTGGAAACCCTGGGAGGAGTATGTTGGATACACCCTCCATTTATTCTTCATCTTCTTGTTAAGGTTATAAGTCATTCTTGAATAAGTGTTGCTAGGAGAAGTACAAGTGTGTACACCCTCCTAGATTTACCCTAAGTTGGTTGGCATACCCTAGGGAGTAAGAGGATTTACATCCCTAGGGATCTTGTTGATCTAATTTTTGTTTTAAAGACCCCATTCACCCAATTTTAAAGGTACTAATCTGATTTTTTTTCATTGGACAAGTAAATTCTTTGCCTCGATAAACGTGATTTTATGAGATACTAGTCTTGTTTCAATTGGATAATTTTTTGCATGCTAAGGGCTTGTCAAGGCCACTAGGGAATATTTATTGGCCTAGTGTTCTTAGATTTATAGCTCATTAAGAAGATACAACCATTGGGGCTGCAAAAAAATCTCTCTTTCCTCACTTATAACTTGCTTTTCAACCATCAGAATTTGCTTAAGATTTGCCAAGATAATCTACTAGACCTAGCACAACTTTTGGGTGGACTCTTTGTAATTGTTGGTGGTTGGATTTACTTCTATAACAACTTGTTTTATACATCCACAAGGATGAAAAATGTCTCTGCAAACACCCTTTATTACAACCTTGTTTCATCACTAAAGTCTTGTGCTTTCATTCTTGAGTATTACTGGTGTTTATCTAGCTTATCTCTTGCATCATTTGTTGGAATTTTATCTATTGTTTAGAAACTTTAACACTTAGTTTCTTGATGATATATATATTTCTTCAAAGCTGAAATTAATTACAACAAACTTAACTTTCTTGTCCACCTAACATCATAAATACATACTTGGCTTGTTCTTGTGTCTTGGGAAGGTACATCACTCTTTACAAGTACTTTTGTCTCTTGGAAACTTTAGGCTACCACCCGGATTATTTCTCAAGCCCTTTCACACTCTCTATCTTGACCTTTAGGGATAAATTCCTTCATTTCTTCACTTTCCATCTCATTTCCCCCAGGGTCACTGGGATTCCCCCCTTGAGGTGATTCTCTCATCTCTAAAGTGACAGGAATACCTGCCTAAGGTGACAGTGTGTAGGTGTTCTCTAAGTTGTCTTCATTTGGTGCTTGGGTTGGGATTTTCCCAACCTACAACTTGTGCGATAAAATTTTGGCACCGTTGTTGGGGATGATTTTGAATCCTCCTCTGAACCGTAACGACACTTTGGAAAGCAATCCCAAAGCATTCCCCAATATTTCATGGTGACTCCACATAAAGGACGTTCCCTTTCCACCTATGATGAGTTCTTCTTGAGGTTCATCTGGCGACTCCACCTTCCAAGAACCCACTTTTCCTTGTTTCCCCCTTTCCATCCTTTGATGAGGCTATAGTTCATCTAGCGACTCCATTGAGGTATTACTCTAAGTAATGGAACCATGGCCTCGCAGGACTTACCATGGGATTTCCATAAAGTCTATCCTTCTTTGAAATTTATAATTACCCTTGGATATCCAAATCATTGCTCCCTAGAGTGGAGGGAAATTTTCCCTAAATTTAATGGTGATCCATCTCTAGCAGTCAACCATTGTTGTCAATTATATGAGGTATGCTTCAAGCCTATATGTGCTACATGAGGATGTGATAATGATTTTTTTTTTATCTTCACTCGAATCAAGTCAAAGGAATTGGCTTGCACACTCATGTAATCCAAAGAGCATCCCATCTTCTACCAAGGTCATTGAATAATTTCTCAAGCACTATCAGACAACTACCTAGAATTTGCAATATACTTTCCAAGAGCTCAAAGACGTTCTTTGTAGAGAAGGTTTTCCTATAGATGAGGATGAAGAAAAACTTTAAGAAGATCATGATGAAGATTTTCATGTCAAATATCCAGATGAGATATTTGATGAAGATGAAGTGATTATATCTTCCCTTCCACTTGATGAAGGCATCGAAGTCTCTATTTCTCCTGCACATCAAGAAAAGAACATGATGAGTTACAATCCTTATGAAAATTTTGATGATGCTTTATTCCATGATTGTGGAAATGAAGAAAGATACCAGGAGAATCGCGATGAAGTTTCTTTTGCAGAAGTCCTGAATCGGACATTGTTATATACTTTCCCTTTTGAAGAAGATAAAGTTGTCCAATCTTTTGAAGATGTAATCAACACCTATGATACAGGTGAAATCATGGAACAACCCCCAGATATAGTTGATAATCACATTGATGATTTCATATAGGTTGGGATATGTAGATGGGATTTTGGATGTTTCATTTTTGATAAAGATCCCATATACGACATGCAGGGTAGCCCTCAAGAAAAAGTGGTTAAGTTTTTATCATCATAGGACTAGTCTTCATGCATGTATGATTTAGATGATATGGTTACATATTTGTTCTTCCCCTTTGAGGATGACTTGTCACAACATACTTCGGGTGATATTCAGTCATCCCTTGATATGTACCCTTTTGAGGATGCAGATTTGTTCTGTGAGGATTTTCAACCATTGTGCTCATAATTTGATAGACACCAAGACGTGGCCAACCCAAGGCTCTATGCAGTCCACGCTACCAAAGGGAAGTACTTTGATATTGATACTTTTGGTGGGGATTTTCATATAAAGAAGTGATGTTTCCTAAGTCTGAGGGAGGATTTTTTCTCTAGACATGAGGTTATCCCTTACCTCTTATCTTCTTCTCTAGGAAGCCATGCATTCTTCTTCTGATCTCGCATCTCCTCTAATTCTTCCACAAATAGTGGATCTTTTTGCGTGAATGAAGATGAAACATCATCTATATATGATAGTCTCATTCAGAGATGGATTGATCATCCTTGTGGCTACACTTTCAGGAAGGATGAGTAGGTTGATGGTTCTTCTCTATAGTAGGATTTCCTCCCTCCCATCCATCTCCATGAGTTTCGTTTGATCATTGATTATATATCTATTTATGTTCATGATCATTACTTTATTGAATTATCTTTCTTGTTTTACATAATTAATCGCAAGGGGAGATACTTTGATGAGATGTTCAACATGTTCCACTGGTTGTATGACTTCACCTGACATCATCTATCACTTGACCTTCAGGGCCCCAAGGCCCGAGGCAATTAGGTAGGTCATATTGCTTTCCTTGCATTTGCATCTTGATTTCTCATGTTTGTTTATATGCATTTCATTTTTTATTTTTCTCTACTTGCATATTGATTTCATGCTTAGTTTAAAAATTTTTGAAAAAATGATAAAAACAATATTTTCTTAGTTTCATTTTTGGATTTTGATATATGTGGATGAAGGGTGATAGAACAACCCTATATTTTATAGTTTGTTGTTTCACTGTAGGCACAGGTCTACCAGGAGATGTTGTGGTTCTCATGCACTCTACGAGGATCACATGTCCCCAAGTAGCAGCCAGATGTTATCACCATTTTGTGGGATAACTAAGGAGATGATGTCTCGAGGCCCTCAAGTTGTAGACATCGAGTACCGAGAGACATCTTTCCTAGTAGTTTCCACTTGCACATATGGAGACCCACCTCACCACCACACTCCAGGTTGATCATGATGGTATCCACCACATTAGTTGGCCTTTGAAAGGCATTAGGTCTTGGTCCATGAGGTACAAGTCAGGTATTATGGTGAGTATCAGTTTAATATTTGAGGAATTTGAGTTTGTTACATCTATTACTTCTTTTGATTATGTGACATTTGCTTGGACATTATGCTCTTTGCCCTATTTCACCTTGGTGGTTGACATTGCACCCTAGTAACTGGGTTAGCCTTAGGGATCGGTATGCTACTGAAAGGTCCTTTTGATGAGTCATCGTGCCATTCCCAACCATAATTACCACTTTCCACACTTCATCCCCTCACCTCCTTACCTTTTGGGATTTTCGGGTGTACTGACCCAAGAAGGGGTTGTTCCCTCACTTCATGGGAAGAAGGGGTTGGAGGCCCAGAGGCTTATAGCTAGAAAAAGATAAAATCCAAACCATTAACCTTCTAGATTCTCTCCCAGGGATCCCGAGGACAATGAAACTTCTCTCATAAAAAATGGATGGGACTCATGAAAGAATAACTAATAGAAAATTCTAACCAAAGAGAGGCATTTATGGACACTGTTTTTAATGCTTAGGTAGAAGCCCCATACATGTTTCCAACTTGGGGAAGCATGATGTGACCAGGGTAGAGCCAAGTTGGGCACATTTTTTATTGATTAGGTAGAAGCCCCACCTTGGCTTCAATCTGGAAACTTCCTAAAAATAAATTAAAGGAAATAAATGGGCTTGGAAAAAGGTTGCATTGAAAACGAAGGTGCAACACACCCTCTACAAAGGAACCCATAAGTGAGACACTAAAACCCCTTGTACGTCACGAACGCCATGCCCAAAATTATTTCCCTCATCCATAACACATCATCCACATGACTTAGAAGGAGGTCCCCTTGGGAAAGACCCTTAAAATTGAGGGATGATTCACCCAATAGGTCATTTTGTCAACCCTCCCATACTCAAACTTGCTAAATTGCATAGGGTATTTGAGAAAGAGTTTATTTTGACTAGGAAGTTTCGATGTACATGCTTGGATGGATCTTTTATTGATTTGATTTAGTCATCGTGATTGTTTGACTTGAGATCCTTGGAGGGCATATCCATTTATCTTTGCAGGACCCAATTGGTGGACATTTTTGCAGGAACAAGTCTAGCTTGGGCTTCCATGGGGCTTCAAGCCCACAGGTTGGATACCAAGGTACCACATGCTGGATGAAGAAGGCATGTCATTGGAGGCCTAGAACACATCATGGATGGCCTCACATAGCCCATATCACCCAAACGACTTTCCTAAGAGATGAAAAACATCACTCTTTGAGGGTTGACGTCGCCTAGGGCTAGGGCTTGGTGGTGATGAAGTTGTTACTTATTGAAACTTGGAATGGTTTGACTAGAGGAGGAATGGAGATACCTTGGCGCATAAAGAAAAGGATCTAGGATCCCCAATGACCTCCATCCTCTACTCCAATGACTTGGAAAACTGTCAAAACTTCACCCTAGAGGAGTTACATCTTATTTAGGGTTTTCTTTTATGTGCAAAGTATGAATTGTTTAGTATTATTTTTTGTAAAGGGGAAAAGTAGGGGTTTGTTGTCTCCTTACTTTTTGTTTACCCTAACCTAAGTGGACAAAATATGTCTAGAACATTTTGTATCAATAGAGATCAAACACAAATCATTTTAACATAACTCTCCCATTGTGAGAAAACTCTATGGCTGAAAGTTTCGCTATACTTGTGCATTTTTGGTGTATCTCTCTCTTTCAAATGGTTTTTAGTGATATCTCTTGGTGAATGGATGAATTGAAGTGATGCGCACCTCTTGAAGGCTTATTCTTTTTCTCTTTGATGGTAATTTGCATGGTGAACTAGGATTTGATATCTCTTTTCTTGGTATTGGTAAGGAAAAATATGCGTTTGTTAGTTCTTTCTTGATTATTCTTGGTCATTTGTGGTGGAAACCCTAGGAAAAGTATCTTGGATACACTCTCCATTTATGCTTCATCTTCTTATTAAGGTTATAAGTCATTCTTGATCAACGGTTGCTAGGAGAAGTACAAGTGTGAACACCCTCCTAGATTTACCCTAAGTTGGTTGGAATACCCCAGGGAGTAAGAGGATTTACACCCATAGGGATCTTGTTGATCCAATTTATGTTTTAAACACCCCATTGTCTCAATTTTAAATGCACTAATATGATTTTTTTTATCGGAGAGGTAAATTCTTTGGCTCAATAAACGTGATTTTATGAGATACTAGTCTTGTTTCAATTGGATAATTTTTTGCATGTTAAGGGCTTGTCAAGGTCACTAGGTATCTTGATTGGCCTAGTATTATTAGAGTTATATCTCATTAAAATATACATCCATTAGGGATGCAAAAAAATCTTTCTTTCTTCACTTATAACTTGCTTTTCAACCATTAGAATTTGCTTAAAGTTTGCCAAGATAATCTACTAGGCCTAGTGCAACTTTTGGGTGTACTCTTTCTAAGTTTTGGTGGTTGGATTTACTACTATAAAACTTTTTTTCTACATCCATAAGGCTGCAAAATGTCTCTGTAAACACCATTTATTAAAACCTTATTTCATCGTTAAAGTCTTGTGCTTTCATTCTTGAGTATTACTAGTGTTTATCTAGCTTATCTCTTGCATCAATTGTTGGACTGTTAGCTATTGTTTAGCATATTTAACACTTAGTTTATTTCTGATATATGTCTTTGTTCACTGTTACAATTAGGGACAAAAAGCTTAACTTTCTTTTCCACCTAACATCATAACTACATACTTGGCTTGTTCTTGTGTCTTGGGAACGCACATCAATCTTTATAAGTAGTTTTGTCTCTTGGCAACTTTCGGCTACTAGTCGGATTATTTCTCAATCCCTTTCACATTCTCTATCTTGAACTTAAGGGGGGAATTCCTTCATCTCTTTACTTTCCATCTCATTTCCTCCAGGGCCACTAGGATTCCCCCCTTGAGGTGATTATCTCATATCTAAAGTGACGGGAATACCATCCTAAGGTGACAGTGGGTAGGTGTTCTCTAAGTTGTCGCCATTTGGTGGTTGGATCGGGTTTTTCCCAAGCTACAACTTTTGTGATAACATGCCCATGTTTACAAAAGGGTGCGACTTCGTGAACCGACACATCATCTCACCCGTGCGCATAGAGACACGACTATTGACATGGAGCCAACGTTTATAAAGGAACAAGTGTGCACAACCAAGGGACGCAGCTTGGAAGAGAGAAATAGGATCTTTGTGGTTCTAAGGGAGTCTTAGACAATGAGGGGTGAGCTTCGTCAAGGAGCCAAGTCACTCCACATGGGAGGACTTGTGTTGTCCCGAGGTAATTCTATGAAGGAGATGGGGTGACCTTCTCTTGGACTGATTTTGGGGAAGTTTGGAAACACAAGTTTGTTGAAGGCATGTATGAGGCATAACTGAAATGTGTGAAGTCTATGTAAATGAAGAGACAACAAGTCTTAGGTTGAGGGAATGTTTGAGGTGAATTGTAGGAGGTTGTGATATAGAGTCTTGGTCTGAAAAATATGTGTATAAATTTCTTGGTGAGGTGAGGCAAGTCATGTGACTATGTCAAGTTATAAACCAAGTTGGTAGTGCTCATATTGTAACTTCTTTGTAATAACAAAGACTTATCTAGGTGTTAGGCATGGATTGTGTCCCCCACACTATATTTGTGTATGTATTTTGTTTGTTTTATTGTTGTTCTCTTGGTTTCTCATGTTCATGGATGTATTCTTATATATGACTAAGAGTTAATATGTTAACAATTGTCTAAGTATACAAGGGCTGCACAAGAGTAGGAGTGCGACTCATCGATAGCCTAGAATGGAGTATGGGTATGCGTTAGGTGAAGAGGTGTAGTCTGGATGAAGTATCTTTGACTTTTCCAACTAGCTAAGTGAGAAACTTCATGGTGTAGCACACCCTCAATCGGTGCACAATCACAATATTGGAAAGACACATTATGGGGATGTGACAGATGGTATCAGACCGAACTTTAAAGGGAGTTCATTGTGAAGTCAGTTTAATGGGAACATTTGCAAACTGGGTGAACCATTCGGTGGAGCGAACTGGTTCATTTTAGACTTTGCATTAGACTTATGATATAGGTTATGTTGAAAGTGTAGTGGAAGGTTGTTCTGGGTGCACACCTTCTGTTGGCTGAGAGCAAAGTTTGTGGTGAAACGAAGCACTTGGATAGGGTGGTTGATTGTAGAATTAATCACATAGTTCAATGCAGAACTTGTCACAGACTTGATCGTGAAGGTAGTTTGGTTGCAAATTTGACTGGTTTGATGTGTGAATAAAGTCAGTGTCATACCTATTGTACACACCTTGGAGAGACCAGACGCAGAGTTCATTCAGTGAACCAAGCACTTGGGAAAGTAAGATGAATGAAAGATTTGTTGCATAACTTGTCGCAGATCTAACCATAGAAGTAATCATAGAGAAAACATAGAGGGTGATCACATAAGTGATTATGAAGGGGATTAGTTATGGGTTACAGCAAGTTGAAGCACTTGGGTGAATGAATTGAGGTGACTTAGAGGATCTCTACAGTAGGCAGTTGGTTGGGAACATTTATATCATGACATCTTCATGTCATGCATTTCCGAGAAGAGTATTTGAGTTGAGCTAGGTTGTTGGATGAGTGGGTTGACCGCAACCTTTAGATGAGGTGAATGTTCACAAAGTTACAACAGTCAATTAGAATTAGTATGACTTGATAGTTGGGCAGTGGGTGCATGGTGCCTTGAAGTGGAAATATTCAAGGTTCAGAGATGGCATGACATTGGACATGAGTTGGCCAGTTGCATGCAAACTTTGGGACATTGACGAATTTTAGAAGTGGACGAATGGGATCAACCTTGTATTGCAAAAAGGTCTTGTAAGTTTGTGAAGCTACAAATGGTGATTGAGGAGAGTTCATGCGGAGATTCGGTTTCTTGGGAAAGTGCAGAACAAGGACAAAAGAATTAAACTATGGGTGCAACCAAGGGTATCATTGGAAAGGTATGGTTCATTTTGAGTTCTTTCTTTTCCTAAGTGTTGAGATGAGTTATTTGAATGGAAGGAGGATGACTTAGTGGTTAAGTGCAATCTGTTTCCATGGTGAAAACCAGTAGACTTGAGGGTGACTCAAGTGGTGCATATTCGAAGAAGTCCTATAGAAGTTTAGGACACCTTGGTTGGGTGAATGTGCGAATAGCTTGGGGCCACCTTCTTGGATGATTCTTGTGGTGGACTTAGGGATATTTAGATGTAGTCATGGAGGTGGCTTAAGGAAGTTGCCTACCTCTTTCATGAAGTGCATTGGAAAGTTCATTGTGGTGAAGTGGACATTGTATTCTATATGTGTCGTGTTTGAGAGGATGGATGAGGCGCCCTGGTGCTTGGTGACTTAGAAATATTTATTGAGTCATGCGATGACTTGATAGCCGTGATGAAAGTACCATAGTCGAATTCTTGCAGCAGGTGCAAGGAAATATCACTCTAAGAGACGAATGGAGTCAACAAAGAAGTTGAACAAGAATTGTTGGCAATCAACCTAAATGGGCAAAATGCAGACCAAGTGACTTGGGTGGTGTTCACTCGCCTTTGGTACGGGACATTAGATGAGGTAGAGTGCACCTTGGTGAATTTCAGATGATTGTGCGATGACTTAGACAGATAAGAGGGTTGTTGCTTGGAGTTAGCAGAAGTATTGGTGTGAACATGCCTAAGGCATGGAAGTTCTTTGAGGTGACTCATTCTACTTGGATAATTTTGGACAATTCGTTGGATGTTTTGAGGAGTGAGGGCATGTTGGTCACACTCATCACAGATGTTGAGTTGTAGACATGTGACTTGACGAAAGGAGGTGAGTTGAGGACTTGCCTTCATTTGGAGGATTGTGTAGACAAGAATATTGCAGCATGAAGATATTACTTTGACATCGGTGTTTCTCTTTCTTTAGGGAAACATGGTTGAGGGTGAAGCCTAACCATTCCAAGTCATAGAGAGGAAGACACAACATCAACGTGGATGGGTGATGAAGTAGTGAGGAAAAGGCATTATATACATGCAGTTCTTGGTGCAAAGATTGACTAACTATGACATGAGGTGGACAATGGAGTCAAGTTGTCATGGATGACTTGGGTTTGGGGTGACTTCATAGTGCAATGGGGTGAGGGGAAACCTTTCCTTGGTCTGATATTGTTTTGTGGATGGAATGAATTGCAAAAGAAATTTGAGTACATATTTGCCAGTTGGTTTGAAATGCAACACTTAGACATTGTAGACCTGATAAGATCATCAATTGCATTCCCTAACATGGTGGTTATTGGTGGAAGATAAGGGGTAGAAAAAATGTAGATACTCATGAACTTTGTTTCTATGTACATTAGGTCAATTATGATGATAACAGTCATTATGTCAATGCTATTTTATGGATTCGAGGATATTACCTCTCATGTTATTCATGGTAGTAGGAAATTGATCAATCATGTATGAATTAATTAAGGGGGTAAGGTTATATGTTTAAATAAATATTTATGATATTTCCATTGGTGTGTGTGGTTGTTGATAAGGGTAGAAGTAGACTACCTCAAAGTGATGAGAAGCTCTATGCTAGTTTCTTGATGGATGGGGAGCTATAAATATGTCAAGAAATTGGTTATGAGTGTCTTGAAATACCAGAGTTTCCCTATGGAAGGGTTCAACATACCAATTAGTAGTTTATCTTATTCAAGTCCACTGAAAAAGTATGAATATGCTAACATCACCATCTTTGAGATGATTCAATCTACACCATAAATGGAATGTGTTTATGTGAATGTTAGGGTCTTTGTTGAGTTTTCCCTAAAATCTGGGTAAATCAATTGGGAGTGTAACTGGAATTTTCTCCCAATGATCATCTTGGACGATTGGATCATTAGTAGTTTATCAACATTTTTTTAAATTGAGAGAGATGAAAAAAAAAGTTTATGGGTTACTAGGTTGTCATCCATAGTGATGATAACTCAGTTTCAAGGTGGAGCAATATCGACCTAAATTATTGTTGTTATCTATGTCATGATATATTTCATTGTTAAAGGGAATGGGATCTTTCGTGATGAGGGGTTCATCGAGTTTTGTAATGAGTGGTTCCTAATATTTTGGGATATTTTGGTTTTGTAGGTCGAGGAGGAGAATTAGGCCTTCCTCTATAATTGTGGATGGGTTCTCTTTGAGAACTCTTTAATGTCAAGAGAGACAATGGCATTGGGAGTTATCCCTTTATATCCTGCAAGAGCATCTTAAACTACTAGAAATCACCATGGGAATGTGATGTTCCATGGAGCTAGGTGATATGAAAATAATTTTTTTCTTGAAATAAACAACCTTGTAAATAATCAAACTTCTCTAAATCGTAAAAATAATAAGAATACAAGAAAGCATATCTAGATAAAAAAGGTTTTCTAAATGAATTGGTATCATGAATTATGAACTCCAACAAGAGTGAGTCTCATGAAAGATTCAACAAAGACTATTTAGTATGTTACACCCTTAATTATGGAGTCCAAGGGTGCTTACACTATTTATATAAGTTACCATTCATAAACCTCAAGTGTGTCACCTAGGAAGAAACCTAGAAGCTTAGCCACTAAGTTTCATTTTTACTAGTTATGAATCAAGAGGATGGGCTCATTAGTCCATCACATGAAAACAAAGTCAGGAATAATATCATACATCTCTAATCTCACCTTCTAAATGCTTATTTTTAGAAACAAGCCTCTAACCACACTTTTATTAGTCAAGGACTTCTCCGTCACTTTAATATACTTCTAGTTTAAAATTTTTGCAACCATGGATTATTATTTTGATGCCGGACTCCAAGATCATAACTTGCTCTAAATTTTTGGATTGTCACAACACTCTAGGAAGACTCGTGTTAGCCATAACCTCTCACTGGATGCCGATGTAACTTAAAATTTTAATGTTCACGAAATAATTATGATGTTTTATTTTTATGGTGAAAAAGCTTGGTTACGTTAATGTTCACGAAATAATTATGATGTTTTATTTTAATGTTCACGAAAAAAAATTGGGGCTATATTTTTTAAGAATATTTATGTAAAGAAATAATTATTTTAAGAAGAATATTTATCTAAAATTTGGTGAAAATTTATTAGATCCTTCGCACATTTAAGTGATTATTTTTTTGTATAATTCTAATGTTCTAAATTTTTTTTCTAAATCCATTAATCTTGAATGTTGACTTTGTGACAACCTCGAATAATCCCTACAAATTACGAATAGCGAAAAACAGCTTACAACGTAAAAATACCATATTGAAAATATATATATAAACATGGTAACCCACCCACCAATGGAGCAATTCAAAATATAAATTTGACATACAACTATAATAAAACCGTTAAGCATATGGAACTCAATGTGACAGGAATAAAAATACTACAACCCTAACGTTTATGAGACGGAGGCATATTCCTTCAAATTAGATAAGGGCATCACTACTATTGACGTGATCAACCTTCCACTGTTGACTTCATAAACTAATTTTCCCACGTCTGGAATATCGATCTCGTCTTTCGAAACTTCGAAATTTCGATTTTAATTTTCCCACATCTGGAATATCGATCTGGTCCTTCGAACTTTTGAAATGAATGGGTCACTCTTTAATGATGCACCGCGTAAGCATGGAATGTGTCGAAAATTGAGGACAACGGGAACGGTTCAACACGCAAGCGCCGCAATCTTCAAGGTAAGATAGGATGCAGTCCGCATATTACCAATAATAATAGTTCTGTTGGTTACGCGGTAGTCGGTGCGATTTTTTCGCCACTAGTCAGGTTTTATTTTCAATCCAGTTCTGTATGGATTTTAGGTTTTTTTTACAGTTTTGTAGTTGGTTTTGTCGTTTGCTAAATGTTCTATTTTTTTGGGTTTTTTTGTTGGAATTAGGTGATGTAAATTTGGACAAAATCGCTATTTTTTATTGTTTAAATTCCATTTATGTGATGAAAAACCCTGGAGGCACTCGGATTATACAAACTTAGCCACTCAAATTTGCAGATCCAACCATTCCTCACCAGATTTTGGGCAAAATCAAACGAAAAAAGTCGTCGGTAAACAGCCAAAAGGTAGAACGTTTGGACTTGATTTTAGAATCTCCTAAAGGGCACCTCCCAAGAGATTGGGTAATTCCTAAAAAAAATTAATACTTCAAACACGAATACGATAATATAAAAAAACATTTTACAATGTTGTTTAATGTTTTTCTTTAATAGTGTTATTTGATTTTATAATGTTGTTTTATGGAATGAGTTAATATGGAGAAGTGTAAGGCCTTACGCACACACTTCCACCACATATTGAAACCAAGGAAATATGCTTGGTGCATTTGAAGAAACAAAGTCTTCATATATGGGAAGAGTTGGGGTTCTTTGGGTATGTGATGCACCAAGGGGTGACTCCACTCAAGATGCCTTGTGACACAAGTAAAACTATAGATGGTTTGACAAAGCATTGAAGGAAAGACTTGGGCATTCCACCAAACAAATGAATCGGCCAAGGTGTGGGGAAGGCACACCTAGACAAGTCGGCTCAACTTGGCTAAGCGTCAGACTCATTCAAATGACGAGTTGGTTAGATGGATGGGGGCGTCATCCAAGAGTTCGGTGGGTCAGGTAGGTAAGCCGCCCGAATGCGCCCACATGAGGAGTCAACCTTGTTATCCCCATTTTGTCGAATAACTAAGGAGATGATGTCTCGAGGCCCTCAAGTTGCACACATGAAGTACCGAGAGACATCTTGACCAACAATGTCCACTTGCAAAGATGGAGACTCATCTCACCACCACACTCCAGGTTAATCATGACAGTATCCACCACATCAACTAGCCTTCGAAATACATTAGGTATTTTTCCGTGAGGTTGAAGTCAGGTATTATGGTGAGTGCCATTTCAATATTTGAGGCATTTGAATTTGTTACATCTATTACTGCTTTTGATTATGTGACATTTGCTTGGACATTGTGCTCTTTGTAATGTCCCTTTCCAAATACGAGCTACAGAGAGGAGGCTTAATGGTCTAAACTTCCTCGTTAGACTATAGCCAGGGGCAAAGAGGGGTAAATAGGGTTACTAGAGGTCGCTCCAGTCACATGTGTTATATTCGGAAAGTGACATTCAGCTAAAAAGGGTTAAAAGCGCTTTTAAGTCATTATGAGCTAAAAATAGAAGTCAAGAATGAATTAGGGTTTCAACAGTGATTTAGGGTTTTGGAAGTCAACAGTGAATTAGTGTTTCAGCATGATTTAGGGTTTTGGAAAGCTATAAAGGAAGGGTCAGCGACCTAATCCATCATTATGGAGATTATGACTTGTCATTGAGGAGAAAAGGCGCATCTCAGGAGAGATAGTTCAGGGTGAAATCATGAAGGTGGGTTACACTTTTGCTTGTTTTATGACAAAAAAAACTGTATTTTCACAAGTTATTCAACTTCCGACATATAAAAGTATTTTTTTTATTTAGAATTTCACTTTAAAGTAAAAACAAAACTTGTGAAGAATTGTGTTATCTTTCTAATGACTATT
>JASDQU010735301.1:186113-208515 GCA_032191745.1 Picea mariana
ATTGAGGAGAAGAGGCACATCTCAGGAGAGATAGTTCAGTGTATTCCAAGAGGAAGATACCAGTTGGCTAATTTCTAAGTTGAAATACACACCCTAGTCACGGGGAAGATCATCCAGGTCTTCCATCATTCTTCATTGATTCTGCAGTTCTCCCATATTCTGGGTATTATCTTTTAGTTTCTTATTTGTATTCCGACTAAGATCCTTTTGTCTTTTGATGTAGCTGAGTGTTGTTATTTTATTCAGATGCATTTGCTTACTTATATTCTAGCTAAGATCCTTTGTATGTTGATCTAGTCGAATATTGTCAGTTATTCATCCACATTCGGCCATTTTGTAATCCAGAGAGACATCATAATACAAACTTTGCAGTCCTTTGTCGTGTTTATTATTTGTATGATCATTTATATGTTGTAAACCTTTGATCCTACACACACATTAGCAGCGTTTCCTAGACTAGCCAAGTCAGGAACATTACAAAAACCACAGATCATATGTCCATCAAGTGCACTTTTACCAGACAGGTTTGGAAAAAATTGGCTTTGCTTATAAATTTTCAAACTATTTGGGATGGGAACACTCTCCAAAATTGCTTTAATTTTTGGAAACAAAGGGAACACAACCTTGTTCATTTACCTTCTCTTATTTGCTGGAGTATTTGTCTAGAAAGGAAAAAATCAATTTTTGATAATGGGACCCCATCCAGTAGTGTTGTTGCATACAAAACAATTGGCATTTATAACTCTTGGAATGACACTCTAGCGAACAAGCCATCACTTCAATGTTCTTTGTAGGCTCCATTTTTTGAAAACAATCCTATAGGTTGGTTTGATTGAGCAACGCTCTCAAACGGGTCTCACAGTGGAGCTATAGGGATGATCAAAATCGTACAAAACTCCTATTATAAATGGACTCTCAACTGTGGCCCAGGTACCAACACCAGGGCATAACTTTTGGGTGTCTGTGCCACATCAATCTTGGCTTCCATACTTCACATTGAAGTCCTTCAGGTTCTTGGAGACTCCAGAACCATTATTGAGTGGTTGAACAACAGGGGAGATCTTCAAGCTATCTCCCTCCTCGCTTGGAAGGACAGCATTAGACTGCTTCATCTGACCTTTGAAAATCTCAGTTACAATCATATATATCATGAGCACAAAAAAACTGTTGATCATCTATCAAAGATTGCGCTTCAATAAAAAGTGGGAATCCTATCATACAATTGTTGGATAGATGGACATGAGGGTCCCCCACTCTTTCAAAAACTTTTTTAAGATCAGTATTTTTATCCTCCTTCCTCAATGGTCCTCATCGATATGAAAGTTAGACTTATTTTCCGATCTCTGAAATTTCTTACACATCTCTGGATATCTTATCTTCAACAACTCTCTCCTTGTCTCCTAGTAGTCCTCCTTATTTTCTTTCTTCTCAACATATTCCCCATATACATTAACATCTCTTGTTCTTTTAAAAGACTGATGCAATCAAAAGATATATCTCTCTTTTTATATTTCTAACAGACTTTTTATAGCTGTGAATGTAACTTACTGTTATGAAAAAAATATATATAAATATATAATTTGAGAAATTTTCCCAATAGAAAAAAAATTTAATCAATTAAATAAAAAATACATGAATTACAAATTTTATGTCTCGAAAAACATAACCATGAATCTCTACTAAAAGAACACACTAGAATATGTGTAACCATACCATAATATAGCATCACCTATCCAAAGTTAAATGAGATTCCCAAATGCTAAATAATTGAAACCATAACCTCACTCATGCAACAACTCATTTCCAATAACAATGACTACAACATCTTTATTAAAAAAATCTGTCAGAGTCCTCTTTAACTTCCAAGTCTTCCGTATATAGCAAGTGGACATCTATGTTATAATGATGTTTGAGATGATGACATTTTGTTGAACTATAGAAAAAAACTATCTCTTATCACCATTAAAGAAATTATAGGCACATTTACAATGAGACTCCCATCAAGGATCTGACAAAAATAAAAGAAATTATAAATTGCACCTTTCTTATAGATATATTTGACATCTAGAAGCCCATAATCAACCCTACTTATAATAGATAATTAATCCAATTTTATTGTCGCATTACATTCCATAACCATGAAGTATTTTTACTCACATTCATGTTTGAGTGGAATAAATTCGTGTTTGAAAAATATGCCACATTAAAATGAAAAGAAAACCCACCAACCTAGTTTCTTCAAAATATAGGTTGAGGTTGCACATTTCACAATAAAAGAAAAAAAATAATAAAATGAAAATATAATTAAAAAAAATGAAACAAAATTATTAAAAAAAATAAAATAATTTGAAAATAAAAATTATGAAGAAAGTGAAACTAAATAAATAAATAAAGATAAAAAAAAATATTTAAAAATTAAAAAAAAGGAAAGTAGGAATTATGACGCACTTAGCGTAAGCACACCATCTAACACATGAAAAGTTGTAGGGATTTTCAGCTTGCTATTTATTAAATATAGAGTTCAACTTCATGAAAAATGGTCAGGGTTGAAACAATTTAAAAGGTGCATAAACTTTATTTCCAAATTTATGATAGTTTTAGGAATTCTATGAGAAAGAAAAAACTTAGCATAAAGGAAAGGAGTAAAAGTATTTAACAAATTTGTGACAGAAGAGGATGGGACTTCCCTTAGAAAATCTACTTGCCTTACTCTATGTTTCACTTTTCTCTATGTTTCGTCTTGCCACAAGATGAAGTTTTACACAATCTCTCTTGTGAATGTATTGATACTTCAATCAAGGAGTGTTGTTATTAGAATTTTTCTTTGTTTATAACACTTAGTTTCTTTTTACCACAATTGGAAATTCAAAATTGAAATTGTATCTACAAGTTAGAATTGAAAGTTATAGCAATATACAAGGAACCAAAGGCAAATAAATTTTAAAATAAAATGAAAATGTGTTATTAGTTTTTTTAAAGTCTATATTGAAATATGCAGTTACAAATAAAAATAATAATAAAATGAAAATGTGTTATTGGTTTTTTAAAGCTTATATTGAAATATGCAGTCACAAATAAAAATAATTTGATAATAAAAATAACCCATTGGATATTGAAGTGAACAATCAATTGTGTATTTTTTGAAAACTTTTAATGTTACTATAATTAGTTACAAACTTAAGAATTAAATAGTTGTAATATTTTGAAATAAAGAGAAAGGGTATAGGAAGTATTGGAATCATTTAACTTTTATTTGTTTTACATTTGACTTTTTTTTTTTTTTTATGTTTGATTCATATGAGAAGATTGTGGTTGTTATTGTATTGATTATTGTAATGTACAGTTCTTTTTTTATGTGAGGAGTTTTCTTTTATGTTTTAGGAGGTCATTGGATCTAGTTGGATATGAGAGATTATCTCCAACTACTTAACTCTTATTTTCATGTTGTTTAGATATTCTTTCAATAGATTGTCAGTATGATAAGATAGTGTATATATCTTAAATAAAATCTTGATGTATTTATATACGTACAATTATTGATTGAATATAACACTCAATATAGTTTTGTTCTGTAAGAAAACAATGTTTACTCTCCTATTTGTATATATGGTATGAGATTTGGTGGAACCCTAATTCTCTCTTGAGAGGGGTTTTGATCATGCAAATTCCACATTGTCAACCCTCTCTATGTAAATCTAAAATTAGTGTAATAAAGTTTTTTTTTTAGGCGATTGCTACAATGTGCTTATAGTAGTGTGTCAGCAATGGTTTGTCTAAGATTTCGTGAGTTATATTGTTTTTCCATTGCATTGGTTTCATGACAATAAGATGTGACCCAATGGCATCAAGATTGACTACTACATGTTTCTTCTTTCTTTGTTGTTGTGTTGATTAGGTTGTAAGTCATCACTTGCATGAGGGAGTGTTGGTATTGCTGTAAGTGTTGAATTTAAGGAATCACATGTCGAAATTATTTATGGATTCAATGTGATGTTCTTTATGGACACTACTTGAAGGGTTGTGGTAAGATGTTGCGATAAAATCATAATTTGGTGTATAAGATCATGTTGATGGTGAACATGTATGGTTTGGATGTTCATGTGATGACTTAATTCTATGTAAAAGTTTTTGATTAATTCTATGAAATTGAGGGGAAGAAGAATCAAGTATCTCATTGTCTCTAAGCTATAGCCACCTTGTGTGGAGACTTTTGTATTCTTGTGTGTATTGGATTTTTGTTATGACACAAGTGGGGTATATATGGGGCTAAATGTACATGTAATGTGTAAATTTATATGTAATAGGATCGGCCTAATAGTAAAGGGGTTTCATGTGCAGTGTGTGAATAGGTATATATAGAAATCATGTATTCATTATTGAGACATGCGAATTTTGAGGTATAAAGGTAATTGCGTATTTGGAGGAGTTCTCCTATTATTTAAAAAGTGATTGTATAACTTATCTATCTTGGAGTTGTGCTTCAAGCTCACATTATATACATGGTGTGTCCCCAAAGCTTATAATTAAAGGATTCACATGTGATGAAACCAAGTAATATGGTTTTCTTATGTTCCTTATTTCTCCATTCCATTGATGATGATTCATGATGGAATATTCACCAATACTCAAAGGGGGTGAATTAGTATTAGCATTTTTTACCACTTTTAATCAAAACATGTAATTTATCAATGATTCCATTCACTTATGATTGCATTTAACATATCATAAACATATAATCATAAACACTGCATTACATCATAACTATTCAAAGACAATTTAATTCTAGTGTGGATCTTGAAGAAAGCCGATCCAGAAACAATTCAAAGTGATTCCACCTTGGAGGAATTGGCCCAATTCTATGATTGTAGTTAATCTCCACAAAACTGTGATTTGATCTTTTGCTTTCATTTTTCTCTGCCATTCATGTTGTGGATCCGCTGCATTTTGTTTTTATGCTGTGGAGACAAAGGTTTCTGTATCCGACAATTTGCTTAGAGCCATGAATTTTGTAACTACTGTATAGATTAATAATCAAGGTTATGATTATTTTAGAAATTGTTCAGTCCAACCATGGATGGTACCCATAACTCTAATAATCTCATTGCACATGAATTGTGTATAGATTAAGTATTCACCATTGTAAAGCTTTTAGTTCACCAATGTTAACAAATTATTTTGTATTTTAAATAAAAGTTTAAAAAATTTTAAAAATTTTTACTATTGAATAATCGAATAATCAGAATAATCAATTACCTATAAAATATTGCTTAAATAATGTGAGAATAGTTTTCAACATATAAGCAGATTATTAGTATCAAAGCATGTTTTTTTAAAGTAAACTTATGATTAGTGGATGATTATGTACTCCTATGGTGCTTCAAGAACCTATTTGTACATATATACCTAGTTGATCTTCATTCAAGTTATCAAAATTATTATTTTCAATAATTTGTTTTTATTAATTAATGGAATGTTTTGTTCTCAATTTATTGTCTTTTAATTTTGATTTATATTTGTTATTTATTGCTTTAACATACACACATAATATTGGTTTGGTTTTTACAAATTTAATATAGTTATTTCCAAGATGGAATGTTTTATCTATGGATGAAGATAAAGGAAAAAATTTACATATTCTAATCACCACCACCCTTCTCGGTACTTTCTATCTTTAGAGACCTTCTTTAAGTGATGCCTATGATTTGAGTGCATAGATGATTACATTAGGCTCTCATGGTTTGCACTTGAACTCGTATATTTCATGTATGGATTTGAATTTAGAACATAATTAGGTTTCAAACATATTTTCAAAAATACCATTACACGATCCTAAACATCTAGACTAAGATTCTATATTATAAACATCAATTACTTTCACTACCAACCTGTGATGCCTTCAACTTCTTCGATTCTTTCTTTTCCCATTATTGGTTCCCACCTACCACTCCCGTGTGAATGTCTATATTTGTAGTCCATGAGTCAAAAATCACTAAGTAGGATGGCACTGTGAAAAATAAACTGTATATCCTATTTCTGAAAACTGGTTTTAACATTATTGGACTTATGTAAGAGAGGGACCGAATTTGTGTTTTAATGAATGTGGTACATTAGAAAGACCTATGATAGTGGGTAAAACAAAACACCTAGACAAATAAATTTTTTAATACATAGAAACTATCCCTACATGTTATTCAAAATATTTATATTCCAAATCTTAATTTGTATGCGCTCGTTAAATGAAAATAGTTAGTGATAAGTTCCTTGCAACAATTTTTACAAAATCTAAAACACAGTCTTAGTAAAATATTTGGTCAAGTGACTTTTGTATGTGTTACTGCTATCTATAATCATCCATATCACCATTTTTCATCCATATACCTACCATAAAGTGTCAATGCAAATTTCACAACGTATCAACCTTATTTATAATGTAGATACTACCCACTTTACATATAAACTCATGGTAGAGTAAAATGTCCTGGACCTAAACTAATGGTTTAGAAAAGGAGGAACATTTTATGTTTCTACTGCACATAGAAATCATAAAGAATGAATTCATTTTTAATCAATTATCTCCATGTTTATCAAATTCAACCCATAGTTTTAATTTAAAAAAAAATCAAGATGCCAAAAACATATTAATTTTTTCATTGTTCTTGGAATTACAATAATAGTAATTATGATGTAGTGCATAGTGCCATACCTAATCAAAGACAATCTTGTGATATCTTATTCACATCTATTAGAAACCATGTATTAACCCAAAAACTATTATAAACACATAATAAATCTCTACCGTGGCCATCGAGCTAGTTTCCCAAATGTTCTAGGAACCTAAACCATAGAACAAATATCGGGAACATGTGTATTCCCTTTAAAAAAATAAAATGTCCCTCAACCTTATGAGTAAGAATGTTAGTATTGCTACACTACTTAGAGAACAATTATAAAGAATTGTTGGTTTATAAACCTCGCTTAGAAAATACATGTTATTTTTCATCCCAAATACAATGATCTTTCAATGTACTTTATGTGATAAATCAGAAACATTAAATACATACAACCCAATCTCATGACTATATCAAATTGACTATCATTCATTTAGTGAATCATTTTTATCCCAAATTACATTTTCCTCTCAACTCATGCTAAACTAAACTATAGTGTTAGATGTCATCATGTCTATGGTAGGTAATATATATTCTTGACTACTACAGGTTTCTACTTTCTTTGTTGTTGTGTTGATTGGGTTATAATTCATTACTTACATGAGAGAGTGTTGGTATTGTTGCAAGTGGTAAATTTAAGGAATCATATGTTGACATTATTTGTGGATGCAACATGATGTTCGTTGTGGAAACTACTTAGAGGGTTGTGGTAAGAAGTTGCGAGAAAATGAAACCTTGGTGTATAAGATCATGCCAATGGTGAACATGTGTACTTTGCATGTTCCTATGATGACCTAATGCTATGTACAAATTCTTGATTAATTCAATGAAATTGAGGGGAAGAAGAATCAAGTATCTCATTGTCTCTAAGCTATAGCCATCTTGTGTGGATACTTTTGTATGCTTGTGTGCAGTGGATTTGTGTTGTGACACAAGGGGGGAATAAATGGGGTTAAATTTATAGGATGTGACCCAAAAGGGGGGCATATATGGGGCTAAATGTACATGTAATGTGTAAATTTATATGTAATAGGGTCAGCGTAATATTAAAGGGGTCTTATGTGCAGTGTGTGAATATGTATATACAAAGATCATGTATTCAATATTGAGACATGTGAATTGTGAGGTATGCAGTTAATTGGGTATTTGGAGGAGGTTCTCCTATTATTAAAGGAGTTATTGTATAACTTATATATCTTGGATTTGCCCTCCACACTCACATTATGTACATAGTGTGTCCTAAAAGGTTGCAATTAAAGGATTCAAATTTGATGAAACCAAATAATATGATTTTCTTATGTTCCTTATTTCTCCATTCCATTTATGATGATCCATCCATAAAAAATCAATTATTTTCGGTCTTATTCATTGGTGGCTAGTTGTTTCATAATGTTCTTTCATTTGATTTCATGTATTGTTGTTGTAACTTCTCTAATTTGTAGTGTGTGTTTGTCTCTGATAATAGTTTTTTGAAGAGTGGTTTTGTGATGCCTTGGTCCATGAATATTGACAAGTATTCCATATTATTCCTTGATAATGTTGATATCTACCTTCTTGTCTTCCTTGAAATATTTCCTAGTAATGAGAGTGTCGATAAAGTTTTCACATTTAATTGTTTTCCTTCACTTTGCACATGCATTTCATGTATCTTATTTTAAGAGACAGTGACATCCTCTATCCTCTTTGCTTTCTCTTTGATTACTCTAGCCTTGGAGATATTACCATCATATTTGACATATATATCCTCTTACCATCATATTTGGCATATATATCCTCCATATGGAATTCAACTTCTTCAAGTATCTTCTGGTGACCTCCTTGAATCTTGTCCTCTTTCTCCTTTTGAAGTTGTGATGTCACCCCATTTATCAAATTCTGACATCCTTCTTCAATTTTGGATTGCATTTTTTATTTTACCTCATCAATATTTAGGGATTCCTCTTCAAGTCTTTTAGTATATTCTTAATGCAAGATCCTCATTTATTCTTGATTTTGATAATTCTTCTTTTATTTTTTCAATAATTTAACCTCATCCAATATTTTTTTATTATGGTTTTGTAATATACGTATCTCTTCATCTTTCTTTTTCAAATATTCCCTTGAATCATCATTTTCCAAGTTTCCTTTGGTAATCTTTATTTCTTTAATTTTTTATCTTCCTTAATGAGTGTTTCAATAAGGTCTCGTATCTTAGATAGTTCATAAACCTTATTTTTGATCACTTCTTTTGATTTTTTTAACTCATTTTGAATTATATACATTGCCTCCATTTTTTTATCCGTAATCCATTTATCTGAGAAACAAAATTCAAATTCTTCCGATGTGTTGTGTTAGGGTCATAACCCGCAAATAGGTAGAACAATATAGTCGGATGTAATAAAGGTCAATATTAATAAGGCCTTTCAGTAAAATAGAATAGGGCAGATGTAAGAAGACCTAATAGAAGCTTCCGCTTCTAGAAGGATCTTCCTCTAGATGCTTCTTTTTAGTATAAATAGGAGCTGAGGGTATGATAACCCTAACTTGGATATTATTGTAATAGATCTCTGCTCAACTGGAGGTTGCCTCCTCAAAGAGGTCCATGAACATTGCTTTTAGATTCAAAGTGTTATTTTTGTTATTATTCTCATATCATTTCCGTGTTATTGTGGTGAATGATCTGGTTATATTGTTGTTATTCTGCCATTACTAGCATTTTATTTCTGTGCTGCATACATTTTATATCTGGTATATTGCAAGTGGTATCAGCGAACTTTCCTTGGCAGAAAGTGTGGGTTAATTTTATTTTTTTTCAGGGTAGAGACGTATTCCGATGTCTTTAAGCCACAAACATCTATTGTTTCGCGCATAAACCCATGGTTGAGGGATTCATACACGCATGAAATACAAGTGGTACTTAAGCGCACATCTGTTGGCCACCCTTGAAACCCCCGTTGGTACCCCTTCGAGTGGTAGCGCATCAGACAACACCTGTGTATGGATCGGCCTAGATTACCTGAAGCCCTCATTAGATAAACCAATTGGACACCTGACTACTATAGTGTCACCGAGAAAAACACTCTAGAAGACACTCTATAGTACCTAGGTAGTCGGGTAGTACGGATAAGGGTACGGTCTATCCTCCTTAGTTAGTGCTCTAAGATATTGGGCTGAGTACTACTGTTGTACCTCGCACATATATCAGAAAGCTATAGCACATGGCAAACCCTTGTCTATAGAACCCTTGAATACCTAACCATTGGGGACAGAAACATAAACAAATTAAAACAGACAAGATCTATTGCCGCACAACTTTATTCGGGTTTCCAAGTAAATACACATTTCTTTCTGGTTAATCATTTGGGAATTTCCTCTCTGTAGTATTTTTCAGAGCCGAGTTAAGTATAACTCCGCAGGTGTACCAAAAAAAAAGATCTGGAAATTTTTTCACCATTATTTGATACCTATTCCATTGGATTCATCTCTTCGCCCTTATCACATTCATCCATATCATTTTTTCAGAAAAAAATTTAGACCCTGCCCGCCCCTTTTCAGTTTCCCTATCTTCATGGCCCATACCCGTAGCTAAGACTTGGAAGCTCGCTTCAACACCTTCCAATCTGGTTTCATTGAGACCCAACAAGAAGTGAAACAACTCAATGCCAATGTTGTCGCCATCAATACAACCATGCAGTCGTCAATGGAGGAAATCAAACAAGACCTCACCACCCAGCTTGAATCAGTCTTTTCGACACTCTGCACCAAACTGCATATCCCTACACATAACCCTTCCTCTTCCTCACCTCCACATACTGAAGGTGACCATTCCTCTCATTCCCATAACTTTTACAACAATCACTTTCAACGTGACCTATGCCCTCCGCGGGTGGATGTGACCAAATTTGATGGTTCGGATCCCACTGGTTGGGTAACCCAAATGGAACATTATTTCTCTTTATACAACATTACAGATGACTTGGCCAAACTCCAGTATGGTGTTCTCCATCTAGATCAACAATGTTGGCAATGGTGGCAATGGAGAAAAACTTATCGTCAAGGGTATATTATTTAGACACACTTTGTGGCAGAGCTTTATGAACACTTTGACACTGACATCAACCATTTGGGCCATTTGACAAAGTTGAAACAATTAGAAACAATGGAAGACATTATAGCTGCCTTTGAGCACCTGACTTTTAGAACAAAGGGCATGTCTGATGCCTTTTTCCAAGAGTGTTTTATCAATGGCCTCAAGGATGAGATTTGGGCCCATGTCCTCATGGCTCAGCCTCAGAGTTGGGTGGAGACTACTAAAAGAGATAAAGAAGCACAACAAGTTGTATCTTCTCAAAAATGAAAACCCTCCTTTATCCCTCACCCTAAACCAGTAAATCCCACTACTCCCTCTTCTCCACTAAAGATCCAAAAATTGACCAGGGCTGAAAGGGTTGAATGCCAACTCAAAGGCCTTTGTTATAACTATGATGACACATATTTCCCGGGCCACAAGTGTAAAGAACAAAATATTTTTATGGCCATATCTGAGGATATTTTGGAAGAGGATGTAGAAACTCCCTTTGTGTCTGAGTCACCTGAATCCACTGACATAACCCCTCCCTCAAACCCTCCCGAAGTAGAACCGGTCATTTCCCTCAATGCTCTCACTGGCTTCTCTGCTCTCCAAACCCTCAAGCTAATCGGTTACATCAAGCATCAGAATGTCATTATTTTGGTTGATAGTGGCAGCACCCATAATTGTATTCATTGCTGCATTGCCCAAGAAACTCATTTCTACATCCATGCCATCAATAATTTCCAAATCATGATCGCCAATGGTGGTTCCATGAAATGTGGAGGGCGTTGTGAAAATCTATCTCCAAACTGGTGACTACCACCTGAAATCCCATATGTTTGCTATCGACATGGGAGGTTGTGACATTGTATTAGGTGCAGATTGGCTAAGGACTTTGGGTCCCATTCTCATGGATTTTAAAGAATTAACTATGAAATTCGACCAGGAGGGCCACTAATATAAGTTCCAAGGCACCACTTCCGGTTCAGTTGAGATCATTAGTTCCCATCGCATGGAAACGATTCTCAGAAAAGGTCATTCTTGTGTTATCTCCCAACTCCATGCCATACAAGAAAAAAAGACACCCTCGGTCTCGCAAGACATCCAAGACATCCTTTCTAAACATCAATTGGTGTTTTCCACTCCCCAAGGACTCCCTCCTTCCCATGGTGTTCATGATCATTCGATTCCCATAGTACCCAGAAGCCTTCCACCCAATATTCGTCTGCATCCTCACCGCTTTTCACAAAAAAATGAAATTGAGAAAATGGTCCAGGAACTCCTTAATGCAATAGTTATCCACACTAGTATGAGCCCCTACTCTTCTTCGGTGGTCATGGTCCTGAAGAAAGAAGGTTATTAGTGAATGTGTCCTGACTTCTATGCCCTCAACAAACTTACCATCAAAGACAAATTCCCCATTCTTGTCATTGATGACCTCCTGGATGAATTGAGTGGCGCCCAATTCTTCACTAAACTTGATCTTCGTTTGGGCTACCACCAGATACGTATGAAAGAGGAAGACATTCCCAAGACTTCCTTTAGAACTCATCAGGGCCACTATGAGTTTTTGGTCATTCCATTTGGCTTGCGTAATGCCCCCTCCACCTTCCAAAGCCTCATGAATCATGTCTTTCATCCTTTTCTCCACCATTTTGTCTTAGTTTTCTTTGATGATATCCTCATCTATAAAAAAAAATGGACAGACCATATTTCTCATGTGGATCGAGTTCTCCATCTATTCCTTCAACACCAACTTTTCCTGAAATAGTCTAAATGTGCTTTTGGCGCCTCAGAAGTAGAATACATGGGTCATTTGGTTGGAAAAGATGGAGTCAGGGTGGATCCTAAAAGGATTGAAGCTATGAAAGACTGGCCTCACCCAAAGTCTCTTAAGATCTTGCATGGATTTCTGGGCTTAACAAGGTATTATCGCAAGTTTGTTCAGAATTATGGGAAGATTGCAGCACCTCTCACTACTCTCCTAAAAAAGAACTCTTTCACTTGGACTCCAGCCATTGCTCAAGCTTTTCAAACCTTGAATATGGCCATGTGCACCACTCCATTCCTCACCCTTCCCGATTTCAAAAACACCTTTTTGTTGGAATGTGATGCCTCAAGGAAAGGAATTGGTGTTGTCCTTATGTAAGAGGGTTAACCTTTGGCCTTTACCAGCAAGCAACTATCTGAAATAAATCTGGGAAAATCCATCTATGAAAATGAAATTTTGGCTATTTTTCATGACATTGATCTATGGCGACCTTATTTATTGGGGCAACATTTCCAAATTAAGATAGACCATCAAAGCCTCAAGTATTTTATGGAACAATGCATTTCCTCCCCAGAACAACAAAAATGGGTGATTAAACTCTTTGGATATGATTATGAGATCATTTACAAGAAAGGAAACGATAATGTGGTTGTGGATGCACTTTCCAAGAAATATGAAGATGAAGGATCCCTTTTTTCTCTTTCATTCATTGTACTAAATTGGATCCAAGTCGTTCGCCAGGAATGACTACAAGATCCCAAAAGTTCACACTTGATCCAACAATTGCAGTCCAATGCTCCAACTTCCCTAGGGTACTCTTGGCTCCATGATGAACTTCGATACAAAGTTCGTTTGTATTTAAGTAAACAATCAAAGATTAAATCCACGGTACTTTCTGAGCTTCATGCTACACCCACAACAGGGCACTCTAGGTTCACCAAAACGTTCCTTTTTCTGGGATGGTATGAAACAAGAAATTTGTAATTTTGTAGCTGAATCTGATGTGTGTCAACGCAACAAGGGAGAAATAGACAAATCTATAGGAACACTAAAACTGCTCCCAATTCCACCTGCTATTTGGAAGGATATCTCTATAGATTTTATTACCGGCTTACCCAAATCGAGCAATAAATCTTTCATCATGGTGGTTGTTGATCGCCTTTCCAAGTATGCTCATTTCTGTGCCCTTCAACACTCGTTTACAGCATCCACGGTGGCTCAAATTTTCANCGAAAAATAAAAATCAGTGGGCTCAATGGTTACCCCTAGCTGAATGGTGGTACAACACTTCATACCATACAACTACATGCATGACTCCTTTTGAAGCAATATATGGATAGAAGCCACCTTCAGTTCTCTCATACTTACTGGGTGCCTCGAAGGTCCAGGTGGTTGACCTCACACTTATAGCTCGAGAGGCTATTCTCTGTACCCTCTGAACGCATGAAGAAAAAAATGGATCAAGGTCGCTCACAATGTTAATTTGCAGAAGGGGATCAGGTGTTTCTTCGACTACAACCTTACAAGAAAACTTCCCTCAAGGCCGAGCATTGTCAAAAGATAGCGCCCAAATTTTATGGTCCTTATACCATTCTCAAGCATGTGGGACAAGTAGCCTTTCAGTTAGCTTTTCCCAGCCATTTGAAGCTACATACTATTTTTCATGTTTCATGCTTAAAGAAGGTGATTGGAGATAAGTGCCAAATTCAAACCAACCTTCCAGAGTTAGCTAAAGAAGGATCCATTTGGCTATAGCTAGAAGCATTTTTGGACCAGTGTGAGCGTTGCCTACATCATTGAACCATCAAGGAAGTGCTAGTATAGTGGAAAGATACAACTCCAGCAGATGCCACTTGGGAACCAACTACCATTCTGCAACAATTTCCTCATCTCAAGCCTTGAGGACAAGGTTGTTTTTAAGGGGGTGGACATGTTAGTGTCCTAGCCTGCACATAGGTAGAACAATATATTCGGATGTAATAAAGTTCAATATTAATAAGGCCTTTCAATAAAATAGAATAAGGTGGATGTATGAAGACCTAATAGAAGCTTCCTATTCTAGAAGGATCTTCCTCTAGATGATTCTTTTTAGTATAAATAGGAGTCGAGGGTATGAGAACCCTAACTTGGATATTATTGTAGTAGAGATCTACTCAACTAGAGGTTTCCCGCTCGAAGAGGCCCGTGAACATTGCTTTCAGATTCAAAGTGTTATTTATGTTATTATTCTCATATCATTTTAGTGTTATTGTCGTGAATGTTCTGGTTATATTGTTGTTATTCTGCCATTACTAGCATTTTATTTTTGTTCTTCATACATTTTATATCTGATATATTACATGTTGTTTCATCTAGTATATTTATCAATACTCATCCACCACTTCCAAGCTTCACCAAAAAATTATCCTCCTACCTTTGAAGTATCCATACCATATTCCTTTACCATCCTCAACCATTCCATAGGATTGATTTCATATTTATATTCATCTCTTGTAAATTTAGGTATTTCCATTCATTCTTAAGTAAGGTCTAACCCCAACCCTCAACTTAATGTAAATGTGTTGAACCTACACAGAATATATCTAGCTAGCAAATGACATACACAATTTGTAGAGAAAATATGAGAAAACTGAAACATGAGAGAGAGAATGAAAGAATTATCATTAACCAAATGAATGAATGATAATTTACACATGATATACTCTATATAACTCAAATAATGCGCACTAGAGGGGAATCCAAGGTTCCATAGTGGTGGTATAGAGTGATTTGGACACACAACAATAGTTACGGGAGTAAACTACCACCTAGTCTAGTCTCTCAGGTAGTTACAGGAGTGAACTTCCACCTAGTTTGAGTTAACTAGTCTCTTAGTCTTCAGTTAACCAACTAAAATAGAGTGAAGTGAGGATGAGATCATGGAATCATGAGTAATGTGCTAGTCTAGTGATAATACCAAGGATAATGTGCATTAGTTGGTGATGATCCCAATGTTGCATGGTGATGATCCCAATGTAGCATCTAAACTCCACTCAACTGATCAAATTGAAGTGAGAACTAAAGAGAATATTATCCTACAAGAATATTATCCCTAAATTATAGGAGACTGATTAATGACTAATAAACATGGGGAAACATTAAGAAAAAGAAATACTAGGTGTGTGCGAAGTATCAAAAACACCCCCACTAGGTGAAAATAAAAAATGGGTCCTGACAACAAGGCCATGTTAGGTACCCAAATACAAAATATACACTGAAATAAAAGAGGAAAGAGGGAAAACCTCATGGGAAAATCCCCCACTCAAAGTAGAATGTATGTAAAAACAAAAGAACCAAGAATTGCTAGGAAAAAGTGTGCTTCACTCAAAGACGACTGCACAGAGAATGAAACTTCTTCTTAGTGAAGGTCTTCGTGAAGATGTTTGGATTTTGATCTACTGAAGGACATAAATGTAGGTCGATGATCCCCTCATTTACTAAGTACTGGATGTAGTGCATGTGGATCTTGATGTGCTTCATTTGCTACCCTTGAAATGGATCTCTCCAAAAACTTCATAGTGCTCTAGTTGTCACACCAAATGACAATCGACCAATGAAACTGAATGCCCAATTCAATGAGAAAATGTTGTAGCCACATAGCATGAATGGTTATGTTAACTACTCCTTTGTACTCTACCTTAGTTGAATATAGAGAAATAGAAGCCCGCTTCTTGCTCAACCAACAGATAGGCCCAAAACCAAGACTGAGTGAGGAATGAGATATGCAATTATGATCAATTTTATCGCCAACTTAGTCAGAATTAGTAAAATCAATGAGGTCCAATGTAGAGTCTATTTCATAGTGAATCCCAAAGGTGATGGTGCATTGTATGTATCGAAGGATATTCTTTGCAGCCTTCCAATATAGCTCATGCAACTCCTGCATGAACCTAGAGATTACTGCAATTGCATATAAGAGGTCTAGTCTGGAGTGTGTGATATATAACAAGCTCATGACTAGTTGTGTATACTGTGTGTTGTCAACTAGTGGAACTTCCCCACCATCCTCAAGTATGACTCCTAATAGGAAAGGAGTTGGGGAAGACTTGCAGTCTATCATGTGAAATCTCTCAAGGAGATATCATGCACACTTGCCCTAAGACAGTTTGATTCCTGATGCATCCTAACTGATCTCCAGTCCAAGGAAGAAATGTAGTGGACCCATGTCTGTCATCAAGAACCTGTCATGAAGAATCCTCTTCACTAAAACAATCATTAAAGTCGAGAAACTGGTGATCAACAAATAATCAACATACAGAACTAGGATTAGAAGTGAATCAAGCATCCCGAGCATGTAAACATTCAAGTCTAACTTACAACGTAAAAAGTTATGTGATAGGAGGTAGGAGTTTATATTGGCACACCATTCCCTCAGGGCCTGTTTGAGGCCATAAAGAGACTTCTTCAATCCACAGAACAAAGATAAGTATTACATAAATCCACAGGTTTTCTCCATATAGATCTGCTCAGAGAGATCTCTGTGAAGAAAATAATTCTTCATGTCCATCTGATGGAATTCCCATCCTTTGGCTACCGTAATGGAAAGTGATAAATGTATGGAATCTGTCTTCACTACTAGATCGAAGTTCTCATCATAGTCAATACCGTGCATCTTCTGAAAGCCTTTGGAAACTAGCCTAGCTTTGTATCTACTAACCTGTCCATCCACTATGCTCTTGTTCATGTAGAACCATCTGCACTTGAAAATTTTCCTTCCCATAGGAAGGGGAAATAGATCCCAAGCCTGGTTCTCAAGGAGAGAATTATATTCCTCCTACATTATGGATTCCCAAAAGAGATTTCCAACAACCTTTCCATAGGACTATTGTTACCCATGATTTTGGTCATCATGATGATGTATTGATGATGGTGTACTCAGGCTCATCATAAGAACTTTCTCCTGAGAAAATTTACTTTCATCTCTTCCCAGAAAACTCATTTTTGAAGAAGGTTCGCAGGCTGCTAGTATATTTAGGTACAAGAATTCTTGATTCTCGCAGGCTGCCTTAAGCCAGGGTGCAAACTTCTCGCACTGTGTTGAACAGCTAGGGTGCGAACTCTTCCTAAAGCATGGAAAAAGATGAATTCTCGATGTTTCTAGAAGGGAATCTTCTAGAAGGATGAGTTGGAATTCGAATGGTTATCCTAGTATTGGATTCCCTGATATTTTGGGATCATTCTTATCCAAGTAACTATCTCATTCTCTCCTATATATTGAGGGAATTCTCATCGAAAAGGTTAAGCAAGATTCATTGGAGAATTGGTGAAAGAATTGTGTCAAGGACTTAGCATCGAACAACATCTTGGAGACTCTAGCAAGTCTATCAAGAGGATTTGATTTTCTTCATGCAAGAATTGAGCAAGTGTGTGTGTTAGAGCCAAGAGCCATCGAAAGGAAGCTTGTGACATCAAGGCTCAGGTTGTAATCTTTACTTTCCATTAATATGATACGGTGGCATGTCCCTTTCCCATAAAGCTATTTCCACTTTATTGTGTAATTCTTTGATCATACACATAGGTTGACTTCACTAGGGATCATACGATTTTCTTTGTGGCTTTTGGAATTTTTCTGTGGCCATTTGCTCTAGTTTTACTTTTCTCCTTTCCTATCAATCTATGAGTCTTCAGGATATCTTGATAGACCCTCTGGGTCCAGAGGCCTTTTCTAATTTTGCTTCATTTTCCAAAAATTTGACTAGTTTCAGAGGTTCTCACACTGCACTTCACTGTAGCCTGCGAGAATCCATAAAGTTCGCATCCTGCCTTTATTGTGTAATTCCTTGATCATACACAAATTAATGACTCCACTGGGGTTCATACCATTTTCTTTGTGGATTTTGGAATTTTTCTGTGGCCATTTGCTCTAGTTTTACTTTTCTCCTTTCCTATCAATCCCTGAGTCTTCAGGATATCCTGACAGACCCTCTGGGTCCAGAGGCCTTTTCTAATTTTTCTTCATTTTCCAAAAAATTGACTAGTTTCAGAGGTTCTTGCACTGCACTTCACTGTAGCCTACGAGAATCCATAGAGTTCGCATCCACACACACACTTGCTCAATCCTTGCATGAAGAAAGTCAAATCCTATTGATAGACTTTCTAGAGTCTCTAAGCTATTGTTCGATGCTAAGTCCTTCACACAATTATTTCACCAATTCTCCAATGAATCTTGCTTAACCTTTTCCATGAGAATTCCCTCAATATATAGGAGAGAATGAGATAGTTACTTGGATAAGAATGATCCAAAAATATCAAGGAATCCCGTACTAGGATAACCATTCGAATGCCAACTCATCCTTCTAGAAGATTCCCTTCTAGAAACATTGAGAATTCATCTTTTTCCATGCTTTAGGAAGAGTTCGCACCCTAGCTGTTCAACACAGTGCGAGAAGTTCGCACCCTGGCTTAAGGCAGCCTACGAGAATCAAGCATTCTCGCACCCAAATATATTATCAGCCTGTGAACCTTCTTCAAAAATGATTTTTCTGGGAAGAGATGAAAGTAACTTTTCTCAGAAGAAAGTTCTTATGAAGAGCCTGAGTACACCATCATCAATACATCATCATGATGACCAAAATCATGGGTAATAGAATGCCCTCCAAAGTATGAGGTTGGAACCAGTGACAGCTGAAAGACTTTGTAAGCTACATGTGTGTGTCAGAAACCAGGAGCACACCTAATTGGAAACCTGTGAACAACCAAGAATCTGCAGAATATCATATATACCAATTCTGAGGTAGGCATTCCCATACTTAGATCATAGACTGATGACAATTCTAGACCTGGGTCATGGCCACAAATCATACACTATGGATCCATGCCATCAAACTATAGCATAGCCACCAAGAATACACTGTGGATCTATGCGAAAATATTCAAATTGAGATGACATAGCCACGAGACATACATAGTGGATTTATGTGTCAGAGATTATACATACTCCATCGCAACCTAGACAAAAGAGATGATATCTAGGGTCTTCAATCTCGTCACCCAAAGTACGAATCTAACCATGTGTTTACATGTGTTGAAGTCGAACATGGCAGAAACCACTTGATTACCGGTCATTGATGAAACCGTTAACAAGTGCGAGGGAAATCACCATTGATGTCAATGACTCTCAAGGTATCCTAGTACAATCCATAAAGTGTGAATGAATGAGTTAAAGTCGAACATCTGATGGAATATTTCGATCAGGGGTCAATGATGTAAACCCACTGTTGAAAGTGAGGAAACCTGCCATTGAGGCATGCAAGCTCCAAGGTACCAAATAATTTCTAAGTCTTGATTCCAGATAATGAGCTAAATTCAATGGAACAAGACTCATCAAAGGGGGGCTTTGATGTATCCCCCATCGATGAAACGAAATGAGTAACAGATTTTGAAGATGAAACAGAGTATTTTACAAATTGAACCAGACACGGGGAAGGCCAACACGGAAAGAATGGACAACTGTAAATGGCTGACTCAATATAGGTTTCAGATGGACTTCTCTTGAACATATGAATGACACGACCAATGATTTGGCAGCATTGACTCAAAGATGACACAGGGAATGACCTTGTAGCAAATCGAATGAGNAATGGATTTCCCAAACCGGCTTCAAATAATGAATAGGGGGTGTCATGTTCAAGAGTGACACTTACTGCCAATCAATATGAAGATGAAAACATATCCCTTTCCCAAATTTTCCCCCACCATTTCTGGCGAGTACCTCTTTATTTTTACGCAAGCTTGAGGAGGATAACATATGCTTGTTGATGTAAGCACATCCTTCAGACGAGTCCCTCGGAGTATGTTTAACGAATCCTAAGAAGGAGTGGTTCGATCCCATTATGGGTCTGTCAATGTTTGTTTAACGAGTCCAGAGATAGAAAACTTGAAGGATTTTCATGATTATAGAGTCTGGAAAAACACTTAAAAAAGAACTCTCTGAGTTCTTTTTTCGTAAAATAGTCTGAATGAGACTGAAAAAGAGATAAATTATCGCTGATCAAATGCTTACTTCAAATACTTTATCGAGCATGAAAATAGCAAGGTCGCTCGGCTATCTTTTCGTTTTTAGAGAGTCTGAAAATAGCTTAAAGAGGACTCCAGGGGGGTTCCTTTTTTGTATAACCTTGTTGAGCCCAAAAACGTGATAAAAGTATGCTCAATCGCGTTCTCATGTATTTTCGAGCGCAAGAATGGACAAAGACCATGCTCAAGGTTTTATACAAAAAACCATAAAAAACAATAAAAAACACGCGATGTCAAAGAAAAACATGTCTGCATCCCTGTATTTGACCATCAAAGTTGTTACGCCTACAAAAGTTACACTCAAAAAGGCATTAGCGCTTAGGGTTTAATAGATAAATAATCATAAAAAATTAAATGACATAGTAAAAGTAAATAAAAAGGATTAAATACTCTTTTTACCACATCATTTTTACCTTTCCACTATTTGAGCTCCAAAAACCCCTCTTTTACCCTCGAACTTTGGCGTTAGATTGCAGGAGTTACGAGTGTCCATTTAGCAATCCGTTAGCGACCGTAAGGTAGGTTCTTTATCCTTAACACTTTCATGGTTTAATTTTGCGATTTCATTGGTTAAATTTCATTTTTGGGTTGATTTTACAAGCCCTACTTGCGCGCTACCATTCTCGCAGGTAGGCTATACGGGACCTGTGAGAATGGGGCATTCTCCTAGGTGAGCCTACGGCAGCCTACGAGGTTCTCGCACTATGCACACAGGGCACCTATGAGAACTGCAAAGCTCAACATTTTTTTAAAAATTTACTCAATGAACAAGAACCAAAACATGAAAAAAGTTGCTAATCTTCTTGTTGTGCCTCTTATGCAGATAATTGGCCATCAAAATGGTGCTTGAATGGAATGAAAGGGAGCACGAAGAAGATAATGCAATTGCTAGAAATCATCCACCTACTATTGCTTCTTTAAGAAACTGTGGACTCCTGAAGTACATTCGTATCCCGGGTATGAGGGCCCAAGTCAGGTTGTTAGAGTACCTGGTGCGTATGTGGGATCTTGATCAGCAGGTATTTCATGTGGGGGTCCACACACTATCATTAGATATCGAGGACATTTACTTTTTGACTGGATTGTCATGGTGGGGGTACTATGTGAGCCTGACTGGTAGCAGAGGTGGTGGGCTACAGATGAGTGAGTACTATCGTTTACACTGCATTCCTGAGGCTGAGAGAAAGAAAGGAAAAGTAGTTATTTGGGGGGTACGAGATTTGACCCTTCATACTATCCTATTCACCATAGCTCATATGGCTAGGAGTTTTTCTCCTCATATGGCATTACAACATTACTTCCAGTATGCCATCGACTGTACTGAACCTCGGGTGTTCAACTGGGCAGATGCAATGCTTCATAGCATAAAAAGATAGTTGACCAAATGCAGATGAGGCAACCTGAAGCAATTCAGGTATGGATCTTTGTTGGTGTCCTTCTTCCTTGAGAGGGTCCCATTACTGAGGATGTAGGTTGAGTGGAATATACCGGCTCCCAGGGATCCAAGGATGCTGAGATGGTGTCAGCTTATGGCCCGGCACGTGGCTGGACTGATCATCAAGTATGATGATACTTTCTTTGACTACCTTCAACCACAACTGTTAATGGTTGACGACTATGCTTATGCCGGATTGGATTTCCGAGGAGATCCAGATTTAGTACTGCCAGAGGATTCTCAATGGGGGGACCTTGGTAAGAAGTACACACATTTTTCTTTTTTAATATTTTTTGTGAATTTTTATCATATTCAAATGTTTGTCCAAAGACTAATACAAAATAATTATTGATGTCACAGATGTTGGACCTTACAGACCTCCTAGTACTTCTCCCATTCAGCTGCGAGGAGAGGTAGTGGCA
>JASDQU010735302.1:10532-21479 GCA_032191745.1 Picea mariana
CTTGTACTCGCTATCCCTATCAGGGTTCAGTGCTTTGCTGTGTCGGGGTTTGCAGGTTCAAAAGACTTGACACTCTAGTAGTGCTGAGCTGCAAAGAGCGAAAGGACACCATATTTGTTTGGCCTGTGGTCCTAAACCATGATCACAGGGAGGTGAATAGGGAAGAACTAGCCTGCGTTAGGCCCCCGTAGGACTTCGGGGATTCTGTCCCTTGAGGAAAAGAAAAACTTTTATTATGCATAGTGGGTGTGTGACAAGTATCCATGGGTTTTCAGTCCTCCATGTGAAACTTAGCCAGTCTCTCCCTTGCATACTTTCCTTGAGACACAAAAATTTCACCATCTCGCTGCCATATTTCCAATCCAAGGAAATAGTGAAGAAGGGCCAAATCCTTCATCTTAAACTCCTTTGCAATGTCCTCCTTGCATGAGTGTATCAGCTACTCATCAACAGTCAGTATTAAATCATCAACATAAATAAAAATGATTAAAATCTTACCCTCCACCACAATTTGGTACAGGTTTGCATCTGCTTCACTTTTGGTGAAGCCCAGCTCGGTGAAATAGTTGTCTATCCGAGTGTACCAAGCACAGGGTGCTTACTTCAGTCCATACAATGCTCTCTTGAGTTTTCACACATGTGACTCCTGTCAAAGGTCTCAAAACCTTATGGCTGCTCAATGTACACTTCTTCCTCAATGATCCCATTGAGAAACTTAGTTTTTACATCCATCTGATGAATGTGGTAGCCCATCTGCGTTGAGAGTGAAAAGATGGATCTTATGGAAGAGTACCTTGTGACAGGTGCAAAGGTATCATCATAATCTATCCCCTCGATCTGTGAGAAGCCCTGGGCCACAAACCTAGCCTTGTATTTTTGAACACTCCCATCAGCAGCTTGCTTTACCTTGTAGATTCATCTAGAACATACCACTGATTTGTCAACTGGTCTTGGGACAATTTCCCATGCACTATTTTTGACCATGGAGTCATACTCCTCCACCATAGCATCAACCCAAGTGGGATCCTTCACTTCTTCTTGAAAGGAAGATGGTTCAGTCACAATACATTTTCTCATTAGAGCCATGTATCCAGTAAATTGATCAGGAGACTGTCTCTGTCTGTGCTGTGAAGTAGGGACTCCTACATTTTGTGCAGCATCTAGTCTCAATCTATCATCTTTCATGGCTCACTTTCTGCCATTTCTGATGGATGGCTCTGCTTGAGTGGCTTCCTCCACTCCATGAATCTCCTCATGTGGTTGATCCACATCTTGAGACTCATCTTTGGGAACCAACAATTCCTCTTCTACATGCAAGTCTAGCTCCCTCCCAAGTGACAACTGCATGGCTTTCCCCTCATCGAATTTTATATCCTGTCACATAATAGTCATATTATTTTTAGGAAAATACACACAATAATTATGGGGTGTTTCTGTGTACCCCAAAAATATCCCAACTTCAGCAGTCGGTTCCAGCTTCTTCTTGGCATCCTTGGTCACAAGCACATAAACAGATGAGCCAAAAATTTTAAAATGAGAAACATCAGGTTTCTTACCAGTGAAAGCTTCTTCAGGTGTACTCATGCCAGGTACTCTATGAGGAAAACATTTTTGCACATAAACTGCAATATTTCATGCTTCCACTCACAAATGCATTGGTAGGCCCTGATCATGCAACATCGCTCGTGTTGCATCCATAATCATTCTGTTCTTCCTCTTTGCGACCCCATTTTGCTGTGGGTTATGAGGGGCTATGAGTTCTCTTCAAATTTATTATTTGCTACAGAAGTCTTTGAATTTGTTAGAGATGTATTCTCCACCATTATCTCTCCTTAGAGCCTTCACCTGCTTCCCCGACTCTTTCTCCACCAATTCTTAAACTCACAAAACTTTGAGAATGTTTGATCTTTCTTCTGCATGAAGAATATCCAACATTTACGAGAAAATTCATCAACAAAAATAACATAATGCCTATGTTTTTCTATTGAAGCAACCGAGAATGGTCTACACACGTCTGTGTGAATTCTCTCCAAGATCACCGGAGCACTATTTTCCTTTTCATGAAAAGTGGAATTTACATACTTCCCCATGGTGCAACCCTTGCACTGATCTAACTGAGAAAGTGCTCCCATTGGAAATCCAGTAGATATTTGTTTCATGATGTTCAAGGCTCCATGATGAAGATGGCCCAATCGCTTGTGCCATAATTCACCCTCGTCCTGGCTCACCACTTTTTCTGACTTGCCCATCATGGCAGTGCAACCATCTACCTCCAGCATGTAGATATTCTTAACTCGAATCCCTATCTTCTTGACTTGACCCATTTCTTTATGTTGTAGGAAATCTTTTCCATCACTGAAAACAATGTCATAGCCTCTATCCTCCAACATTGCAACTGAGACCAGATTTTTCTTCAGACCTGGAACATGCATAATATTTTTCAATTGAAATGGTTTACCTGACTCCCTCTGAAAGGTAATGGTACCAATGCCAGTCACACTGTATCATCCATCATCATCCATCTCAATATGCATTCTAAGATCTTTCTCCTCCAAGTCACTAAAAGACTCTCTATCTCCCGTCATGTGGAAGGAAGCACCACTATCCAAATACCACACCGATCCCAATGCAATTGATTCCATACATGTGATCAAAGCGAAATCAAGTTCAAATTGTGAGACAAGGGCCTCACTAGATGCATCTCCAACAACCTTCTTGTTCTTGCTCTTCTGCGGACAGTTAGTAGCGATATGCCCATGTTCATGACAGTGAAAACACTTCACTTTGGAAAAATCCAACTTCTTAACTTTAGGCTTGAATTTTGAATGGAATTTCTTCCCCTTTCCTCTCCTTGCCTTAGCAGCCAAAGAACAATCCTCTTCATCATCACTCTTTGATGAAGATCCATATCTGGTGTTCCGCCTGAACTCTTCCTACACTAGATCTGACCATAGTCGTTCCCAGTCTGGCAATTTTTCCCTTCCATTGATAGAGTCTTGATAACTATTCCAACTCTTGGAAAGTCCTAGGAGTCCCAAGCTCACCAAATCATCATCAACAACTATTATTCCCACACTCCCCAGCTCATCCCGACATTGGAAAAACTTTGTGAGATATTTTGGTATGGAGTCACCCTTTTCCATCTTGATCTTCCTGAGTTTATCTTTGAGCGCCAATTTACTATGGTCACTGCTGTTTTGGAACAGATCTGTCAAAACCTTCCACATTGCATGTGGTGTGGATTTCCTATGGAGACTTGAGACAATGTGGTCTCATAATCCCTCCAATAGAATCCTCCTCGACTTTGCCACTTTCTTTTTCCATGCATCAAGATTTGCAGTGTCTATAGCAACTGGTTTGGGAACATCTCTGTCAATGAAATCCTTCAAGCCATTGTCTTCGATTACTGCCTCCATCCTGTCCTTCCAATCAATGTAGTTCGATCTTCCCTCGAGTGCATACTCCAACCTGAAGCCATTGAAATACATTTCTATCTTGAATCAACTGTAGCACCAAGATAAGTCTTTCTGCAAATTTGAATTGTATTCAATCACAAACTCAGCTTCTGCAATCTCTCTTGCTCATTACAGTCTAACATTGCGACCGCTTCTAACCCAGCCTATAGACCTTACAAGCATTTCTGAACCTCCCAAGTTATTTGATTGTGGGATTTACGCACTGTAATGCATAGTGGCTCGTGAAGATCTCTAGTGATTTCCACACTATGATGCATGTTGGCATGTTTTACAGGTAGCGTATGCTTGTCATTGATGGCAAGTACAGTAACGATGATGGCTTGAGTATAGGTATAATGTGCCAGGTAGGCACCATAAGTATTTTGGGAAGACGCAACAGAGCAAGCTCATGAAGAACAGAAGAGATAGTGCAGAGGTGCACGTAGAGTGCAAGAGTGTGCTTGTCATTGATGGAAAAGATCATGACCAGTAGCACAGGGATAATGGCATGGAAATGGAAAGTTCAACACGTGATCATTGGATCCCATTCAGAAGTGTAAACTCCAGGAGTCAAGGAAGCAACTCATGACAGAAAATCGCGAAATGTGAAACGTCGAAATCTTGAAACAGGCGCATCAACAAAGGTTTCGGATACTGGGAGTTGGAGGAGTCAAGAGTCGAGACTCATCATCATAGGAGTCCCGAAGTCGCGAAATGCCGAAATCCCGAAACAGGAACATCAACAAAGGTTTAGGATACCAGGAGTTGGAGGAGTCAAGAGTTGAGACTCTTCATCATAAGAGTCTCGAAGTTGCGAAATGAGAAACGTCGAAATCCTAAAATAGGCACATCAATAAAGGTTTTGGATACCGGGAGTTAGAAGAGTCAAGAGTCGAGACTCTTCATCACAGGAGTCCCGAAGTTGCGAAATGCGAAACACCGAAATCCCAAATCAGGCACAATGAAGGCTCGCGAATTTGTGAAATGATCCTAGCCATTGGATCGAGGTTTGATCTGGACCATTAATCAGGCATGATGAAGGCCCATGAAGTTTCTAAATCACAATTCACAGAGACATGTGGCTGCCACTCGGGTCACGACACATCATCAAGTGACGCAAGAGTGACATCACTCCAAGAGTTTTTCTTCGGAAGTTTTAGCTTCATCACTCTCCCAAAGTCTCGAAGGATGAAGTCCCGGGGCAGAGGATAACCGTTCGATCACCATGGATCATGGACCGTTGATCTGGAGAGCGAAGTGCTTTCTTGATTAGAGAGTGGTCATATCTCATGGTCACATTGTCGAGAGCTGGAGAGCAGAGATATAGAAGCCAAGCTCTATTTCGGAGCTCATGACATGGAGAGTCAAGACGACTCATCACAGAATACCCGAAATGTGAAAGTGCGAAATACATTTTTGAATAAGGCTATGGTCACAGCCAGTGTTCACATTTGCGAAAGATGGAGGAAGGAGCTAGTGTGACCAAGTTCCATTTCGGGGATCGCGACTTGGAGTGTCGAGACACTTCATCATAGGAATGTCGAAATGCCGAAATGTTGAAATGTCGATGTAGCCGGTGGTCGCTGTCGGTAGTCACATAAGTGGAAGGAGCTAGCATAGCTAGGCTCCATTTCAAGGTTTGCACTGTAACTTCTAGAAACCACTTATGGTTTCTACCAAAGGAATCAAAGAGGCCTCATTGTGATTGCTAGAGGAGATGAAGAGTCTCAAGGCATCTGCCAGTGGAATGAAGATTGTTGATAGAGGCGATTGATAGATGGAAGAGCATTGAAGACTGTAACTGCAATATAGAGGATGAGCTCGACTATGATAGAGAAGACGAAGAGTATCGACTGCTAGATAGGCTAAGGAATCTCAACATAACACCTAGTGATGATGAATGCATGGGCATAACCACCAGAAAATTTGAGGAATTTCCATGATTATCAGGAAGAGGACTCGACACGAGGAGAACATGCAGAACAGAGAGAGTGTGTTGATTCTTGAGTGAGTGAAGTAGAGAAAAAGTCAAGTGGCAGTGAACAACTCGATGAAAAGAACCATGGCACGTTGAAGGGCATGCAGAGGCACTGTGCATGGAGGACGAAGAAGGTGCACAGATAGTATAAATATGTAGAACAAAGAAGAGATGGGTGCTATTGTTGAGAGTGATTCATGCGTGTAGAAGGAGGTAGTGTGCAACAGCTGAAATACAGAGAAGAGGAATGGTGCATTTAATGGACATGGTGCAAAGAGAATAAAAGGAAGAAGAATAGAAAGTGCAAGGCAAAGTGTGCAGGAAGACACTGATGCAAGTAGAGCAGAGCAGAGTAGCAGAATAGTGATGAGACCGGTAAGCCATTGATAAATATTGTGTCACTATGATAAATTTATATAAATCAAACTTGATATTCCAAGGTGTTAGGGAGGTTCTAGGGAGGACTTTTGTCCTTAGAGGTTCAAGTGGGTGCTTGAACACAGGGAGTTGTAGCTTCCATCTGGTTGCAACCAGAGACGCTAGGGTGGCAGGGTCGTGCAAGGGAGAACTGTTATTCTCTGTTTTATAGGTTGGTGCCTGTGTGACTGGAAGTTGGTGCTTCCATCCAATTGGTGCTTGAACACTTAGGGAGTTGTTGCTTCCTTCTAGTGGGTGCTAGAGAAACTAGGGAGTTGGTGCTTCCTTCTAGTGGGTGCTAGAGAAACACAGGGAGTTGGTGCTAGAGAAAATAGAGAGTTGGTGCTCTCAACAAGTTGCAGCTTGCAAAACAGAGGTTGTAGCCTCACAATGAGTTGGATCTCATATGTATGATAATGTACAAAATGTAAAGATTACTTATCATACCAAGAAGAAGAGGTTTTTACCCTTTATGGGTTTCCTTAGGAAATATCTGTCTCTGTATATTTCATATGTGTGACTGATGTCGATTGTTTTATTGCTTACCTCCCTGCATTATTTTGATTGTCAGTAAGTTCTATGCAAAGAGTTTAAAATAAGCATAATTGTTTAAGCATGGTAACAACTGAATCACCCCCCCCCCCTCTCAGTTGTCCAACAATTGGTATCAGAGATGACCCCTTTTATCTAAGGGTAGATCCTAGAGCTTAAACATGTCAAGCCATGAAGGGAATTCAATCAATAAGGCCCCTCTATTCAATGGAACAAACTTTTCCTTTTGGAAAGTTAGAATGAGAACCTACATAATGGCTTTAGGTGCAGATGTCTGGGATGTGGTAGATATTGGTTATGTAAAGCCATTTGTACTAGCTAATAAGGATGACAAGCTATAATTTAGCTTCAACACCAAGGCTATGAATGTTATCTTGAGTGGGCTTGCAGAAGCAGAATTCGTAAAAGTTATGCACCTAGGAACTACCAAAGAAATGTGGGACAAACTCATTAGCAGTTATGAAGGTAATGAGAAGGTAAAGGATGCCAAGCTTCAAACCTACAGAGTACAGTTTGAACAATTGAAGATGAAAGAATATGGAATTGTTGGAAAATACTTTTTGAGAGTTGAAGAACTGGTAAATGCAATGAAAGCACTTGGTGAAAAAAATGAAGAACCTTCTTTAGTTCAGAAAATTTTGAGATCTCTACCAGATAGGTTCAACCTGAAGGTCTCTTCTATAGAAGAACTTAATGATCTAAAAAACTTGGAGTTTGATCAACTTCTAGGAACATTGACTGCATATGAAATGACAATAGTTAAAGATAAACCCACCTCCATATAAGCATCATTTAAGGCAGACAAGAATGAGGATTATGAGCCTAATGAAATTGAAGAAAAATTTGTGAAGAGACTGAAGAAGGGATCAGGCAAATACAAAGGTAAACTTCCTTTCAAATGTTTCAACTATGGTAAGATAGGTCATTTTGCAAAAAAATGTCCTCACAAAATAAAGGATCAGACATGTGATGATGAGGAGAAGCACAAACACAGAAATTTCTTTAAAGAGAATAATTTTAAGAAGAAAAGTCTATGTGTAAACAATGATGATAATCCTTCATATGATGAAGATAATGACTCCCCAGTTGAAGATAAACTAAATGATTTTATGCTTATGGATATGGGAGATTTTGATGATGAACACACGGGAGGTGAAATGGATGATGAAGAAGCTGTGGTGGATATGGAAGGTGAATTAATCAGTGCTTTGGAAGAAATTGATAGACTCGGAATTAAGAACAGAAAGAAAAAACAATTGTTGATACAGTTCGAGAAAGACAGTAAACATCCTGATGAAGACTTTTCCCTACTAAAAGTGGAATTAGAAGAGGCAAAGAAAATCAAAGACATTATAAAACAACAGTTATCAGAAAACAAGGCAAGATGTGAAGCTCTGGAAAAAGAAGTAGTGAAAACCAGGAAAGAGTTGGAGAAGTTTCAAGCCTTGTATCATCAGAATTTGTCAAGTATCAAAGCATCATAAGAATTGGCCAGCATTTTGAATCAGGAAAGAAACCCAAAGCTGAAAATAGGTCTGGGTTATGAAGAGGGATCAAGTAGTGATCAACCAGGCAACAAAGAACCCGTCAAGTTTGTCAAATCTACCATCTATGACAAGAAAAAACCTACAGAAACAAAAGAAGATAATCATCTACCCAGGAGGAGTAATGAAAGAGGTACCAGAACTGAAACTATGGATCAGAGAAATAATGTACTCTCTGTTCAAAGAAATCATCAACATAGAAGAAATCGACCTTTTCAAAGAAGACAACCATTTTCCAGGTACCAATGTTTTTTCTATGGATATTGTTTCTTTTGTTCTAAATTTGGTCATAAAGTTGTAAACTGTTCTTTAAAATTAAATTATGAGCAATCAAGACATTCAAGGTATAGATATCTACCACAACAAAGAATGAGACAACCAAGTAAAAAACCACCACAGACTGCAAATCACTTGATGGATGGGAAAAGGACACAGGTTAAGCATAACAATCATTATGATCCTTTATTCGATGAACCAAAATGTTACATCTGTCATAACTATGGACATAAATCTGTTGACTGATGCTTAAGGAACTATGAACCAGATTTGAATTCCCCTGTTGAAAATGTCAAGGTTTGGAAGAAGAAAGAAAGTGACAAGTGTGGATTAGTGTTGTCAGATCAAAGACAAATGAACCCTTGGTATATAGACAGTGGATGCTCCAAACATATGACGGGAGACAAAGGTACATTTCTATCTCTAAGTGAAAGAAAATCAGGAAACGTAACCTTTGGAAATGATGCTCCAGGTAAAATAAAGGGTAAAGAGATGGTGAGTTTAAGTAATGGAAAAGGAAAAGCCAAAGATGTTCTGCTTGTAGATGAGCTGAAACATAATCTACTCAGTGTAAGTCAAATGTGTGACAGAGGATGTGAAGTGGTGTTCACGTCCAAGGACTGCAAGATAAAGTCTCTAAACTTAGGACAAGTGGTGGCCAAAGGCATAAAGACAGAAAATAATGTGTATGTGCTGAAAGAAGATAGAGAAGAGTGTCATCTAAGAAAACATGATGAAAGCTGGTTATGGAATAGGAAACTTGGACATATAAACTTTGACCACTTAATCAATCTAAAAATCTTGAGGCAGTAAAATATCTTCCAAGAATATCAAAGCCCCAAGATTCTATGTGTAAACCCTGCCAAGTAGGAAAGCTAACCAGGACACAGTTTAAGTCCAAGAGCCCTACTTCAACAGAGAAACCACTCCAACTAGTTCATATGGATTTATGTGGACCATCAATATAGGAAGGTAGAGGGAAAGAAAACTACTTCATGTTGATTATTGATGATTACTCCAGAATTACTTGGGTTGCCTTTCTCAAGGAAAAAGCTGAAGCATTTGAGAAGATTAAAAAATTTAAGGCTTTAACTAAGAATCAAAAAGGCAAGAGGTTAAAGACAGTAAGATCAAACAGAGGAGGATAATTTATGTCAAGTGATTTCAAGGAATTTTGCGATAAGCATGGGATTAAGAGAGAATACACAATCCCAAGAACTCCACAACAAAATGGAGTAGTTGAGAGGCAAAACAGAACAGTGTAGTAAATGTCCAAGTCAATGATGAATGAGAAGAACATTGGTCAAACCTACTGGGTAGAATAAATACACACAGCAGTCCATGTTCTTAACAAAGCCCACCTCAGACCACAAAGTGACAAGACACCTTATGAACTATGGTATGGGAGACCTGCTTCAATTAAACACTTCAAAGTCTTTGGGAGTAAATGTTACATAAAGAATAATGATGAGAACCTTGGAAAATATGATGACAGGGTTGATGAAGGTATCTTCTTAGGGTATGCTACAAACAATAAAGGATACAGATGCTATAATAAGAGGTTGCATAAAATGGTTGATTGTATTGACATAAAAGTTGATGAAGGAATCCCAGCAAGAGAGGTGTACACTAATGAGTCTTCTATAGAGGACACAGGTAAAGCTGAAGATGAACAGGTCCAAGAATCAGAAAACAAAGACTCTGAATCAGATGAAGACACAGATACTCAGACAGACTCAAATCAATAGACAACTTCAAATTCCTCCTCCAAAATCACTCAAAAGAATCATCCTGCAAGTTAGATAATTGGTGAAAAGACAAAGGTGTACAAACCAGGATAAAGATAATAAAAAACATCGAGCAATCACATATAGCTTTCATATCCATGCTGGAACCCAAGAATTTTAATGAAGCTAGCAAAGATGACCATTGGGTTAAATCAATGAATGATGAACTTGATCAGATTGAGAAAAACAATATGTGGGAGATGGTTCATAGACCTGAAGGTAAAAATATCATTGGTTCCAAATGGATCTTTAAGACTAAGTTGAATGAGCAGGGACAAGTTGTCAGAAACAAAACAATATTGGTATATAAAGGTTATGCTCAAATAGAAGGAATGGATTTTGATGAAACAATTGAGCCTGTAGCAAGATTAGAAGCTATCAGAATTTTTCTTGCCTATGCTTTTCATAAAAGGTTTAAAGTCTATCAAATGGATGTCAAGTCAGTTTTTCTAAATGGAGATTTAAATGAAGAAGTCTATATGGAACAACCAGAAGGATTCGAACTGTCTGATAACCCTGACTTAGTATGCAAGATGAAGAAAGATTTATATGGGTTAAAACAAGCCCCTCGTGCCTGGTATCACAGACTGGATACGTATCTCAAAGAAAAAGGGTTCAAGATAGGTATAGTTGGCAACAATCTATATATCAAAATAGAGGATAATGATTTTCTCATCGTGTTGGTCTATGTAGATGACATCATCTTTGGATGTAATAAGGATTCATTGGTACAATGGTTTTCTTCTGCCATGGAGTCTGAGTTTGAAATGTCTATGATAGGTGAACTATCATTTTTTCTTGGTCTGCAAATTACTTAGAGGTCTGAAGGGATGTTCATTTCTCAAGAAAAATATCTAAGAGAAATGTTGAAAAGGTTTCAGATGGAAGATTCTAAACCTGTGGGCACACCTATGGTTACTGGATGCAAATTAAGAAAG
>JASDQU010735302.1:22507-32949 GCA_032191745.1 Picea mariana
ATGCAATATAGGATCATTGGTGAGTTTGGTGAGATCCGGTATGTTGAGAGAGGCCAAATATGGCATCTGTAGTGGGGGAGGAGGGTTAGCTCCGACCATGGTGTGTTGTGAACCTGACCCTTGATGGGGACTAGGTGGGTTGGTGCTCCCTCCTTGAGAGGAAGTGGGTCCCCCACTTCCGTGTAAAGGAGAGAGAGTGAATGGATGAACTTGGGAAGTGGACCAAGTAATGTAGAACCAAGCAAAGCTGATCCTAATATGGTAGCACTCATAGGAGTGTGTGAAGGAGGTACCGATGAGCAGGTATGACCAGATACTCCCCCTAAGATAGGCGGAAGGTTGAGCAAGCGTCGTGAACGACAAGGGTTCTATGGTTCCCCTATGATGTCAGACTAGTTGTGTGAATGTGTGTGTTTGCACCCAATTTGTCACTTGGTGAGAAAATCAAGGGTGCTTACATGCCTAGTTGGGTCTTGCTGAGCATGACAGCTATAGAGGAAAGAGTTAGAAAAAGAACAACAAAACTATAAGCAAGAATTAAACTAATACAAACTAAAATTAGAAGCATATGGATAAAGAAATAGCAAACAAAACAAGACCAATATCACCAATGTTTTGAGCTGGTCTATTGATGAAATCAAAGCACAATGAAGGAAGGGGACTATGAGTCCCTTCTTTCTCCAATGGAAGGCTCTTGAGGCCCTCACAAACTTGCTCTACTTACAATAAGAAAATGAGAATGATGGTGAAAGAACTCCTAGCACATCCACTCAATGTAGAGGTGGATAGCTCAATGAAATGGTGCTAATGTGTTATTGCCAAGGAGTGAGTCCTTAAAACAATCTAAGCAGCATAACATTACATGAAATTCCTTGAGAAAATGATGTTTGTTCATGGCTTTTTATAGCATAGCATTGGGTGATTATGTAACTCCTTTGAGGTGTGAAAAGGGGCTCTTTAGGGCTCAATTAGGTCTTTGACCAGCCTACCATGCGGATTCAACTCATATTTGATGGTCAAATTAGGTTGGGAGCTGGTCCATAAGTGGTTGGGAGACCGACCAATTCAATAAATGCACCGTTTAGCATGTGCGCAGATTTTTTCGCTAACAGTCGCGCATCGTGCGCGCATGCGCGCATTGTACGTTTCTGTTCTGTGCATATGCGCGTGCACCCATATTCTATAAAGAACCCTTCAATTTTTGGTTACTTTTTATAGTTTTTAACCCTTTTGCAATGCTGTGAAATTAATCCAGTGCCATGAATGACTTCATTACTATTTGACAATGCTGAGTTCTTGTCACCATGAGCGGATGAAATTTCAGTGATAACAGATGCCCCCTGATGGATGAGGTTAGGAGCAAACGTATGGCCGAAATCCATCAAGGTTTCTTCTACTGAGACTATTGTTGTAAGAGAGAGAAATAGTGGGACCGTGTAGAGCAATCCTTTGGAGAAGAAAGGAACCGGTAGAACCCGACCTTCCATAAGGTGCGTAACAATATACAACTGTGTACAAACGAGGCGGGCATGCCCCATGCTCATGTTATGTAACTCTAAAAAAAGATGACTGACGTGTTGGTGTAGACAACTACAGCACCCTTAGGGGCAGTGATGATAAAGGTAGAACACAATTATGCAAAGGAATATACTCTGAATAATAGGCAATGATCGCGGTGATAAGCAGCGACGATGATGTGGGCATTGATGGCCCTACCAGGTTCAGAGGTCTTCGGCAAATGATATAAAGAACTGCAATAGTCGCAAAGTAAGACCCACCATAACATGAGAAAGTGTTGGCGTCGAATGTTATGGGGGTCAACGACAGTAGGGAGCAATAGTGTTTCACCCTGTGCCGTCCAAGATCTCTCATTAAATGGAGAATGAGAATCAAGATACTGTCTCCCTTCTGGAAAATGTGTGCTGCTGTCAAAAAAAGGGGGACGTGACTCCCAGAAGCAAAGGGATTCATAGAATCTACTGAGGTGAGGAAGTGGCAAAGGTACATGGACGAATTCAAAAAGTGGGAAGACTCAAGACTGCCCTTGGTTGGAGGGTGTATGATATAATGAGTGGCCGCAACGGTGTGACAAGGTCGAGTGTCATGGGGACGCCAAGACTGAGGATAAGTTGTGCCAGAGGAAGGACAAGGTGAACAAATTCAGAGGGTAAAGGCAAGTGACCTGTGAAGTACTCTGAAGATATGGATGATGCCGGCAAGGGTAAATGAGAAGCAATGCTCCAACCAAGGGTGACATGGGTTGCGTGTGGCCAAAAAAGGAAGCAAGTTTCCAACGGGGACGAAAAAAGGAAATGACTGAAAATAAAAGTGTTTGTACAATAAATAATGAATAATTTTGGGGGAAAAAAGTACAAATATAGAAACGGTTGCCCCAGTGTGAAATGAGTGCCCCAGGGAGGGCAGAAATTTCATGGAAAACTGATGAAGGGTGGGGGCCCCATTGGTGAGTTTCTATATGAGGTAGGTGAAATGAAGATAGGTTCGCAAATGGGCATACTGATGGTGGATGAAATGGAGGGTTCATGATCCTGCGGAGGTGTAGGTAAAAAGAATAGAACCATAAAGAGATGACCTGGGAGTCCATATGGGAAGCTAGCAAAATGAGGAGAAGAAGTATGTGGTTGATTCCCAACATGATGAAAGACTACCGGGACTCCCATCCCTAAAGGGTAATGAAGAACAACATGAGTGTCAAGAGTGCCAAAAGGTGCTATGAATGGGACAACTCATGTGGGTGAGAATTCTATTGGGTTACAATACCGATGATGCAAAATGGAGGCATGGGTACTGCAGAGCCGGGAATGAGGGTCCTAAAGGCCAATATCAGCGGGTGTGACTGGAAATGTAAATGCAATACAACGGGAGAGACTACATGCTAGTGCTGAATATATACATGAAGGAATGATGTTGAGGGATGATGATCAAGTACCTGCACACAGAACAACCAAATACCCAAAGTGAACAATATCTGAAGAGAATCGAAGATATGAGCATGTATTAGATAAATGTGACAATGCGCATGCATACCTAACCATGATATGAAAAAAAGGTGCCCCGGGGGCTCAGAATGAAAAGTGACCCAGGGACAGCTGTGATGTAGGTGGCGGGATGTTGATCTCGTGGCTGAAGATGGTTTGAAAAATGGACACCTTGGGGTCCCGAAATGGTGAGTGGAAGTTTGGAAAAAGGGCTATATATAGCTGTAGGGCCCACATTGCCACCTCATTTGTACCTGCTACAACAGTGACTGGACAAGTAGATTTCAGAGGAGATTTGGTGATTCAGGGAGGACAAGGCGGTCAATCGACGTTCTGCGAGTTTCAGGTTAGTGGTCTGATCCTCCTGCATAGAACTAGGTTTTCAATTTTTGGGCAGGATAGGTACAGGGGGTTGTACAGGGGGTTTGAGGGGATTTTTTATAGGATGTGGGCCCACATGCACGAGCGATTCAGTGCAAGGCGTGCATACGTGCACGCCTGTTCACTGAATATGAGCGCATGGGTGCGTGGGTAGGGTAATTTAAGGTGCGCCCGAAGGGCGCGCCTGTGTTGTGAACAGGCGTGCATTAGTGCGCACCTGTGGGTTTGACAGGCGCTCACTAGAGCGCGCCTGTATGGTGGACAGGCGCACTCACGAGCGCGCCTGTGAGGAAAACAGGTGCGCATCAGTGTGCCCCTGTGCAGTGGACAGGTGCGCATACATGCGCACCTGTGTAGTGAGAAGGCACGCATGTGTGCGTGGATGTGGCTGATAAAACCGCGCCTAGGAGGCAAGGTTGAAGGGTGAAAAATGAGTCTTTTCGATGCATTTGATGGTTGCATAAACTGATATAGGACTCTGTGTTGTGTGCAGGTGGCCAGCAGTGACTATGGTTGTTCGGTGGTGTGAGCGAGACTGGTTGCAGTTGCGAGATGCTGTGGCCAATGCAGGGCCTGAGGTGCGAGCGACTTTAGCAACCTGTGGGTTGCTAAAGTTCTTTGAGTGCCCGTTGATACGCGCATAGGAGTACTTACTACAGTTCCTACTCCAAATGTGGAGTCCGGAGCTACATTGCTTCCTCGTGCGAGGAGAGCAGATCCCCTTCACTGCGGTGGAGGATGTATGTTTTTTGACTGGGCTCCCTTTTCAAGGTACGCCCCTACCGACAAAGCCTGTGCTGCCGAGGGAGACAGCTTTGGTGACGATCACCGAGCGATATTGGTCAGGTGAGAACATCATGTCTGGGACTGTAGTGAGTGTTACTGCTATAGACTCCCTGGCGCATCGTTGCATAGCGGTGATGATTGTTCGCGTTTATGGGTCACTTGCGACCCAACGGATTAGTGGTGGCCAGCTGCTGGTGCTGGAGAGGGTGGTGGTGGGCCGTGAGAGGTTCGCATGGGGGCTGACGTTACATGCGCAGATGATCGCGTAGTTGGATCGATGTCAGTTCACAAGTACAGGAGAGTTCGCGTTTGGTTCTATCCTAGTAGCTTGGTTTTTGGAGAGGGTGCCGATGCTGCGCCTAAGGATTCTACTAGAGGTGCCTGGGGCATGAGAGCCGTGATTGAGGCGGTGGTCTGTAGTTTTGGTTTTCCATGGTGGTGGCGAAGGTGGCCATTATTTTACAGCGCAGGCGGCACAGATATGGCGACAGATGCCGCAAGTGATACTTCAGTACCCCTATGCTGGGGTTGACTTCCGGGGGGACCCGGACATGGTGCTGCCTCCTGGGGAGGTTTTTTACCATCGAGGTATGTTGAGTATTGTGTATGTTTTGATTTATGTTATCTTTTGATATATCAGTTCATATGTGATATAGACGCTGATATGATCGTTTGTTTGTTTCTTTGTGTATGTGCAGATGTGGCACCTCACGGGCGCGAGGTGGAGATGCAAAGAGCATCGGTTCAGCAAGAGCTGGAGAGACTGCCGCGTGGAGAGAGACATCGATGGGATGAGGCCATGGGGTGACTAGCAAAGCCCGAGAGGGAAGCGAGGAGGCACTGGTTCAATGACCCTGGTGCGGGTCCATAACATGCTCCTTTGGCGATGGCCAGAGTTGATTCTGATGATATACGCCGTCGTCTGGAGATGGTGTTACAGGACGTGCCTGAGGGCATGTGGATACGCATCCAGGACGAGGGGTTCTTGGAGCAGTGTATAGGAGTACCGCCACCATGGAGGGGTATAGTGCGACGAGCAGTTGTGCTTTCCGAGATGACGAGTGGACGCCTGCCGCCGGGGCAGGAGGGTCCTGTGGGTGTTCCACCACCACCACCTGGGGCAGGTGGGGGTGGGCCACCACCTCCTCCTGAGGGAGGAGCAGGTGGGGGTGCGATAGAGGCACCCTGATGTATGATGTATACCTTTTTGATTGTATATAGGCTGGTGAGCCGTTTTTTTTTTGTACCGAGGTGCGGCACTGGCCTACGGGTAGATGTATTTGTGTATGTAAACATTTGGATGGCCTGATGGGTCGATATATATATATATGAGTATACATATTTTGAGATCCTGATGTTGTCTACATGTGTGTTTCTTTTGATGATGATGATGTCTATTCAATGTATATGCTGTGACAGGATGTATGAGATGTTTTATGTATGTGTAGCTTGATGTGATATATGCCAATCTAACACTGTGTTAGCTATTTCATCTGTTGTTTGATTCAATTGTATTGGAATATGTGTAAATGTAATGGAATCAAAATGTCGAGATAACAGTCTAACCTGCAGGTATTTGTGAAAGAGGCACGGATCGCGTACACGGTATACATTGTTGAGCTGGAGAACGACTAGTTCAGAGTCGAGGAAGACGCTAAGGTGACGAATATGATGACGCTGGGCGTCGACCAGGAGGCCAATGACCACAGTGTATTCGACTTGCTTGTTGGTTGCTGGTCCCAAACAGATGCCGCTTGAATGTAGAATTTCATGTGAGGGTGTGTAGAGAGCCCAAGCAGCCGAAATGAGATTTTGTGTCCTACGGCTGGTGCCGTCAGTGTAACCAATGTGGTAAGCTGGTGGAGGAAGCATCTGTCAATAGCACAAAGGACAGTTTTTTAGACGAGAGGGTAGGAGAAAAAATATTAAAAAAATGCTAGAAAAGAAAATAACCTAAAGTATCATGACTACGTTTAAGCATMAAATTTCTTGAGATACAACCCATTGACGGGTTCTTCGAGGGAGAGGCCTTCGAKGGAGGCCAGGATGTATGCACCTTTGGTGAGGCAATGTTGGATAATGTAAGGGCCATGCCAAAGTGATTCGATCTTGCCATGGCCAAAGGTATCATGGGCGATATCATAGGCCAAGACGAGGTCGCCTTCGCGGAATGATCGAAGGTTGACATGGTGATCAAAGGTAGCCTTGGATCGTTTTTTAGCTGCCTCGTTGTTTTGTAATGAAGATCGGCGATCTTCATCTAGTGACTCCAAGTTCAGCAAGCGCTGCTCCATTGGAGCAGTGTCAGGTAATAGCTCAACTGYGGTGCGTAGGGTGGGAATTTCGCACTCGATGGGAAGAGTTGCCTCGACCCCATGAACTAAATGAAATGGCATGAAACCTGTAGCGGTCTTTACTACCGTTCGATAATCCCATAGCGCGGAAAATAACATATGATGCCAATTGGTTTTATGTTTATTAACTGTGCGCTGTAACATGGTCTTGAGGACTTTGTTCACTGCCTCGACCTGTCCGTTTAACTGAGGGTAATATGGTGAGGCAAACTCGTGAGAGAAGACTAACCGAGATGAGAGTTCAACGAAGATCTCATTCTCAAAGTGTTTCCCAGGGTCAGAAATGAGTTGGAGTGGTACTTCAAACTGGGATATGATGTGGTTAAAGAAAAAACGCACTGCAGTGTCAGTGGTGTTGTTGAAGGTGAGCATAGCTTCGGCCCATTTGGTGAAGTAATCAATGGCCAAAACAATATATTTGTGACCATTGCTGGATGGGGGATTACAAATCATAAAGTCGATGCCCCATTTACAAAAGGGGTCCACAGTAATGACAGGGTGAAGAAGAGCGGGGGGAGCGCGGGCATTGTTGGCATAGAGCTGACATTGCTCACATCGTTTCATGGCATGAATGCAATCATGAAATAGGGTAGGCCAAAAGTAACCGGCCCGGATGATCTTTTGCGTGGTGGATATACCGTAAATATGGCCCCCACATGCGCCACTGTGGCAGTCGTTTAAGACTCTGTCGGCTTCGTCAATATTCAGGTAGCAACGAAGAATGGTGTCGACGCCTCGCCGATATAGGATGTCGCCGATAAGGAGATAGCAGGGAGCCTGATGGCGAATGCGTCGACGATCATCTCATGATAAATGGTTACCGAACTTTTGATTTCATAGGTAGATGAGAAGGTCACCATACCAAGGATCATCTAAAGCGATGTAAAAGAGATGTTCGTCAGGAAAGTCGGTATTGACGGGGGCGTTGGGTGTGTCAGAGGGGAGGGCCATGACAAGTTCGGCGAGAAAGAGGGCCTTCTTACTCTTAGGTGTTGAGAACTCGAGGTCATACTCCTGAAGAATAACGATCCATCGAGCAAATTTTCCGTTAACTTGGCGACGGCTGAGAAAGTATTGCATAGGGTTGGAATCTGTGATGACTTTTGCGGTGCGAAGAAGAATGTAATGGCGCAGTTTCTAGGCTGCTAGGACAACTGCAAGAGCAAGTTTCTCTTCATGTTTATACTTCAAGGGTGGACCTGAGAGGTTCTTACTAATGTAGTAAATGACGTGTTCATGATTTTCATCTGCGAGCTGGACGAGGACGCCGACTACTGATACAACTGATGATGATACGTAGAGGATGTAGTCGCGATTATAGTCAGGTGCACTGATTAAAGGTGCATTTGAAAGTGTTGTTTTAAGATTGTCAAATGACTGTTGGGCATAGTCGTCCCAATGAAAAGGGATGTCGTGACGTAGTAAGTGGAGGAAACTGTGTAGACTCTGCAGTTGTCGTAAATTCCGAAGAGGTGGAATTTCGGTGATAGCTTTGACTTTAAGGGGGTCCACGGTAATATCGCTTTGGGAAACGATAAAACCGAGGAGGCGCCCTGCGGTGACACAGAACACACACTTGAGAGGGTTCAAGCAGATGTTATACTGACGACACCGTTGAAAGATGATTCATAAATCATCGAGGTGTTGGGTGCATTTCTTGGATCGAGCTGTGAGGTCGTCAAAGTAGGCGAGGATGATAGCAGCGAGATCATGAAAAATGTATGTCATCGCCCACTGGAAAGTTGCGCCACCATTTTTTAAGCCGAAAGGCATGACACGATATGAAAAATTACCCCATGGGGTAATAAATGTGGTTTTATACTGATTTGTTGGGTGGATTTGAATTTGGTTATAGCCAGAGAATCCGTCCATAAAGGAAAGAGCCTCGTGGCCAGCGCAGTCATCGATAATTTGATCGATGAAAGGCGTTGGAAAGTTGTCTTTTGGACATGCATTATTCAGATCGTGAAATTCGGTGCAAACGTGAATAGTGCCCTATTTTTTGTCTACGGGTACAGGGTTGGAAACCCATGAAGTGTAAGCGATGGGGTAAATAAACCCAGCCGTACGTAATTTATCAATTTTGACTTTGATAGCTGCGGCCTTGGCTGGGTGTAGCGGTCGCTGTTTCTGGCGAAATGGTGTGATGTTAGGCCAGGTGTCGATGCGATGTTCAACAATATATGGGTCAAGGCTAGGCATCTCTGTGTATGACTAGGCAAAGATATCCCTGTATTCCTAGAAGAGGGCTTTATATGCAGCGATTTTCTGAGGAGTGCATACAGCTCCAATGATGATTTCTTCGACGATGCCGTTTTTAATGGAAATGTCAATTTTGATGGTGGGGGAAATGTTAGCTATATTACCTTCTTCAAAAGCATCGGGCACAGGGATGGGATTATTGAACCAATCGATAGGCCCGAATGGGAGAAAATCTTTGGTTTCGACCGCGTAAATGGGGTTTTGGCTAGGAGGCATGAGGGCATCTTGTGGAAGGAAGATTGCACGATGATGTAGTGCGTGCCAGGGAGAGTCCAGGCATTGTATCTCTTCTAGTATTTCTTCATCACATTGGAAACGATGGGAATATAATGGATCATGAGGAGTGATCTCAGTGACAGTGTGATTGCCCCCTGCTGAAGAAACAGAGGGGGTAATGCTAGGAGATGGTGAGGGTTCACTTGACATAAACCATATGTTGAAGTACTGAGGGGTACCCGTGGTGGTTGGATGGAGAGTCTTCGTAGGGGAATGAGCAGGAGAGTTGGGGGGGTTGCGGGGTAAATCCTCAGAGACGTCATTTAAGAACCATGGAGGCGTTGGGAGTGCCTCGGGCTCGAGAGAAATGACATGAAGAGCCTCGAGTGATGAAGTAATGTCAATGACCGCCGTTGCGGGTTGGTGACGCAGAGTCCATTGACGTTGCCTATATGCCAGGATCATAGGACACTGGTATGTAAAATGTGCTAATGAATCGCAAAGAGAGCAAGGGCATCTCATGCGTTCATTGACTGAAGTGGTGACATAACAAATGTTAGTGATATTCATTGTAGAGGACGTAGCAGGGCGTGGGTTGTTCTGAAAGTTCTAGCATACGGCCGCTAATGTCTGCCAAAAGTGTGGCAGTGCTGGGAAATTATGGGTGTAATGGCCATATTCTGAACAGATAGCACACGTGAATTTGGTCCTCAACCCTTTACTACTGGAGGGTTGGGTGGTAGTAGTAGGACTAGTAGTAGTGACAGGTGTTGTGGGAGTTTGATTGAGGGGAATCAAATTCCGCAATTCTGGTAGTGATGGGCAGTTGTTGGTTTGGTGACCCTCTTTCTCACATAGTGCAAAAGGTGGTGGGATGCATGGAGGAAGTGGATCTGTGCGCTCCTTCTTCTTTCTCCTGCCCCCAGCTGTAGCAGGGGGGGTAGGGAGTATGGGGGTAGTGGGGGTAAGGACGGGAATCRTCATGGGGAGGCCTTCCTGTGGGGGAAGGGATGGGCGAGGGACCATCTCAGGTGGATGTAAATACCACACTGGGATTGCTAACACCATATTGGGTAGTGTGAGCATTGCGGCTACCTGGAAAGCTTCTATACCTGGTGGAGGGTAAAAGAAGGGAATTTGAGTGAGGGGTGGGGGAACTGTCTCCCAAACGAGATTTTTCCCTTGAGGGTTCATGGATTCATGGACCGTAGGGGTCGACGAGTGCGTAGGAGGCTCCTATGGGAGTGGTTCTGTGACTATTGAGATGTCAGGAATGACTAAAGCCTCCTGAGGAGGACGAGCATCCTCCGTGTGAGTTCTGTTAGATGAGATGACGCAGACTTGATTAGGGGGAAGGAGTGGTGGTGCTCCATGGTATGTCCCTAATAAGGATGGATATTTGAAAATCCTAGGACCCATCTCGACGAGTGGGTATGCGTCCTTG
>JASDQU010735302.1:47179-80310 GCA_032191745.1 Picea mariana
ATTGGGTGATTATGTAACTCCTTTGAGGTGTAAAAAGGGGCTCTTTAGGGCTCAATTAGGTCTTTGACCAGCCTACCATGCGGATTCAGCTCAGATTTGATGGTCAAATCAGGTTGGGAGCTGGTCCATAAGTGGTTGGGAGGCCGACCAATTCAATAAATGCGCCGTTTAGCAGGTGCACGGGTTTTTTCGCTAACAGTCGTGCATCGTGCGCGCATGCACGCATTGTATGCTCCTGTTCTGTGCATATGCACGCGCACCCATCTTCTGTAAAGCGCCCTTCAATTTTTGGTTACTTTGTATAGTTTTTGACCCTTTTTCAATGCTGTGAAATTAATCCAGTGCCATGAATGACTTCATTACTATTTGACGATGCTGAGTTCTTGTCGCCATGTGCGGACGAAATTTCAGTGATAACAGTGTGCAAAAAGTGGTGAGAGAAATATAGAAACAAGAGTCTTTGCTGTGACTGTTTACACAATATATATATATCAAAGTCAAACTGTAATCAGATGTGCATCATACAAAAAATGAGAAAGAAGCATATATATGGGTAAGAGGGTTTTGTCCATGTGGGGGAATCAAAAGAAAGCAAATACTCGTGTCCTAGAAGACGTAACGTCCTTCCTCTCAAATAGCACTGGACCTTCCAATAGTACTCAACAGTGGGGTCTGAAGTCACCGGAAGAGAAACTAGTGAAGGATGAAATAATTGGTTATAATGAGGGGTAGAGGGGGAATATCTCGAAAGAGCTGGCGATATTTCCCAATAGCCACACAAAAATCCAATCGAGGTGCAATTGCAGCCCACAATCGCCACCTGGGTAGATATCCTAAAGTTGGTCACTAGGTACCTCAGTCAAAGTGTGGCATTTAGATTTTCAGCCTAAGAAATGGGTCACAGGCTGGATCCCGTCCAAGAGGTGGGTGCCTCAAGGGGGGACGCACAGAAAAATTGGGCCTCGGACTTCAACCCTTCACAAGTATCTCCCTGCCTTATGGTGATTGGAACACTTGACTTGGAGGATTTGAAGTTCCCTATTTGACAACCTCTATGTTTGAAAATGTGAGAACTAGATAACGGGGAGTTATTTGGATGCCTATCCCCGAAATCCTACCTAGACTAAAAAAATTCTTTTGGCACCTCTTGTGGAGGAAAACTTAGTGAGTTTTTAGAAATTTTTTAGATGAAGTTGTTTTGTGAGGCTGGGGGTGAAAACCAACCTCATTTGATTAAAAGTGGGAGTGGATAGTCCTGTCAAGAAAAGATGGGGTTTTTCGGAATCCCTTTGGAGGAAACGTACTTAGACCTCCACGTTTCGAGAAGAAGCTATGTGAGTGAGAAGTGACTTTTGTGTGTGAGTGAAAGTGTGCCAAGTTTTAGTTAATTAGATGTCACCTTGCTGCATGTGGACTTCACTTGGTCCTTANAAGTGTGCCAAGTTTTAGTTAATTAGATGTCACCTTGCTGCATGTGGACTTCGCTTGGTCCTTACAAGAGTTTGATTTACCTAATTAGCTAGATGTCATTGGTACAACCTTGCGGAATTCAAAAGCCCTAGGAAGCTAGCATGTGGACATGTGGGTTCGTTACTATCCTTTAACTCCCTATGTATGAGGTAATCTAGAAAGAGCATGAAACTATCCTAGATTGAACATGTGGGCATGTATGGGCCCGTTACAAACCTTTAAACTCTCCTAGTGTTTTGATCTAAGAAAGAAAAATTTCAACCATTATCCTATCTTTGTGACATGTGGGCATGTATGGGCCCGTTGCAAATTTAAGATATGTTTGAAAAATGAAACTAAGAGGGGTCCCAAGAAGGGTCGTTGTCCTCTCCTAAAGGTTTTGAAATTTTGTTAAGGGAGATGAGATTGTTTTTCACAATCTTTTTCTGATTCTCAAGATCGCTTGAAGGCACGACAGAAGAGCATACTCAAGGATTGTTACTTCAATTTCAAGTCCCAAATGTGAGTTAGATGTGATTAAATATGATTTTCCACTTATGTTTGTAAATCAAAACTAGCCATCCATGTGGCAAAAAGAAAAGAAGGGAAATTGATTTTTATCCTCCTAAGTGTCTATGTTTGTTTGACTAAACCCTTTATATTATGAGGGGACTAAGTGTAATGTGGCTTTACAGCATTTTTGACATCATATTTAAGAAGGTAGATGGCCTTTCCCACATCCAAATCACTTATAATGAAAAATTTTTAATCAAATGCATGGCCTCTAGTGTAGACAGAGGCGCACAGAGCGCAGGCATGCGAGTAGAGTTGAGACAGAAAGCGCATGCGCACAGAGAAAGGTTGTTACGAAAGCGCATGCGCGCATGATGCACGTTTGTGGGGTGGAATATCCATGCACCTATGACAAACGGCCAAGAAAGAAAATCCGGATGGATTTCTCTCAATTCTCCTTTGAATTGACTGGTTAGCAGGTCGGCAGAGGCCGGTTTGTGCACCTGCAAGTTAAACAAACTAAAAGGAAAGAAAAATAAACCCAAATGAGGGAGGAATTGATACCTTCTCCCCAGTATGGTCGCCAATCTATTTGCACCCTTTCGTTGACTTGGTGAGAAAATCAAGGGTGATTACATGCCTAGTTGGGTCTTGCTGATCATGACAGCTGTAGAGAAAAGAGTTAGAGAAAGAAAAACAAGACTATAAGCAAGAATTAAACTAATACAAACTAAAATCATAAGCATATGGGTATAGAGATAAAAGAAACACAAGAAGACCAATATCACCAATGTTTTTAGGCTGGTCTATTGATGAAATCAAAGCACAATGAAGAAAGGGGACTATGGGTCCCTTCTTCCTCCAAAGGAAGGCTCTTGAGCCCTCACAAACTTGCTCTCCTTACAACAAGAAAATGAAAATGATAGTGAAAGAAATCCCAAGCACATCCACTTAATGGAGAGGTGGATAGCTCAATGAAATGGTGCCAATGTGTTATTGTCAAGGAGTAAGTCCTTAAAACAATCTAGGCAGCATAACATTACATGAAATTCCTTGAGAAAATGATGTTTCTTCATGGCTTTTTATAGCATTGCATTGGGTGATTATGTAACTCCTTTGAAGTGTGAAAAGGGGCTCTTTAGGGCTTCATTAGGTCTTTAACCAGCCTACCATGTGGATTCAGCTCAGATTTGAGGGTCAAATCAACTTGGGAGCTGATCCATAAGTTCTTGGGAGACCGACCAATTCAATAAATGCATCGTTTAGCAGGTGCATGGTTTTTTGCACCAAGAGTCGCGCATCGTGCGCATATGCACGCATGGTATGTTTATGTTCCACGCATGTGCGCGTGCACCAAACTTCTGTAAAGCGCACTTCAATTTTTGGTTACTTTGTATAGTTTTTGACCTTTTTGGAATGCTGTGAAATTAATTCAGTGCCATGAATGACTTCATTATTGTTTGACGATGCTGAGTTCTTGTTGCCATGTGCGGACGAAATTTCAGTGATAACAAGGGTAAGTCCCCCTATCATTAGGTCTCTCTGTAATATACCTAGGGAGGTACTATAGGTGGTAATATGGGAGGTACCCAATGGTAATGGGGGTTAGGTATTATTAGTGGAGGCCATTCAATGTAATGTGGAATAGGTCCACCATGGTATTAAATAAGGCCCACTATGGTAGTTACATATAATAAATGGGTAGTTAGAAATAATAAATGGGATTTCTAGAAGATTATTTCTCTAGAAGATTCCTAGGATATAGAGAATGCTATAAAAGGATATGTAAGCAACGTAATTGGCATGGTGAAGAATATTGTGAATGTACAAGCAAGTATTTTTTTAGGAGTTTTATCCTTTTGTAAGGATTAATATATGGTGTTACCCTACCTCAAGGATTTTCTCTACTTTCTTGTGTTCATTTGTTATATTGAATGTTTATGGTTTATTATTGGTCTTATTGAAGTATATTTGCAGATTTGGTATAGGCATACAACACTCTCCCTATGTTCATGCTTCTAATATTTGTTTCCTGGTCTATTTCTCTAACAATTTCTSTCCCTTAACTTATCTGAAAGATGTCATGTAGACAATGTGGGTCTTTCTGTATATGATTTATTTCCTCTCTTATGGCGATTCTTGTCCATTGGTGCTTTCTCTTATAATTCTATGACATATATATATAAAAAAAATCAAATTTGTCATGTTCACTGCTTATACATCGCTGACCATACTTTTCAACAATACTGATTTTCCTTTGACAAGGGTTAATCTTCCTTGTCTTCTTGTTTCTTTCATTATTTTCCTTCTTGTGACTAACTGATTCCACCTATCAATATGATTTCATCCACTATCATATATCTATCTAGACCTTTCAAAATATCTCATGAATCTATCTATGTCAATATGTCATAAGACTATCCATGACTCTGATATTCAACTGCACACAATGTTGACCCATCTGTCACTTTACCATTCTAAATACTTCTTCAAATATTCTACAATTAACTACTACATATTCCTTCTTTTCAATTTGTTTGTTCAATCTGCAAATTAGACTCTACATGTCTGCAACAATTTGTATTGAATATGTCCCTGTCTGAATACATGCCTAGAATCCTCTATACAATAATGAATCTTTGCATGAAAAGTGTTCCACAGATATTATTTGTAACTGTCAGTTAATACCTGGATGGGAATGTGTTCCAAAAATTCCCCTCAAACAATCAAATTGTCACAAGACATTATGCACTTATGTCATCAAGCCACTCTAAATCTATCTTCCCAAAATATGCCAACACTTCAAACTACTTTAAAGATATTTCTTTGACCTATAGAGCTATGTTTTAGACTCCCCCTCTTCAATATTCGTATTTACTATGAGTCTCCAAGCTAGATGGCTTAGAAAGGCGGAGGAAGTCACCCTAATGTGGAGTTATCTTCCTCTTCGTCTGTGGATTCATCATCTTCCTAAATTCTGACATCTTCCTCTTTACCTATAGATTCATCATGATCTCGTACTATTGAAAATAGTCAGAGTATGATTTCTAGAAATAATTCATTCATCTTCTCTTCATTTGCCTATTCTATGTTCACCTATTCTTCTTTCACTTGTTCTTTCTTTCTTTTCCAAACCTTCTTGTATCCGATATCAGTGTGTTCTATCATTCTTCTATGATCATGATCTATGTGTCCATAGTTGTGGAATTTGTAACAATCAATATTATGTGGGGCCACATAAACATTTTTTTCTTGACCATTTCTTTCATAAGCTTTGAAATTTACATATTTATGTACAAATGTAAGTGTGTTCTCAAATTGTCACTACCATTGATCAACATGTAACTACCACTATAATTGACACATCAACCTTTCATGGTCACATCAACCTTTCATTGTCATTGATATACTATCATCAACCTGTACCATATCAGGCATCAACTATGTCAACCTTAACTTTAGGGCCAACCTGTACTTTCTTGTTACAACCAATTTACCCTTTAATTAATGACTTGTAACTATTTAGGGATTCTTAACCATTGTTCGGGGCTTCCTAATTCAATAGGGCATAACTCATCAACAGTGAGGAACTATGTGGTGTACCACATACCATTATAGATGACATGATGAGGAAACTCCATCTATGATTTTTTTACCTTCATTTACATTTTCCTTCATGTCCTTATTCCTCAAACAACTACAAGCTTCATGACCAAATGTCTGGGGATTCTTGTACACTTCTTCAAATGCACCCATAACATCTATTGACATCAATGAAAACCACTTATGTTGACATCAATGACAACCACTTATGTTGACATCAATGACAACCAACTTTCCAACACTTTGTTTTCTCATGGATAAGTGACTCCGTGAAATCATCTAGGGATGGAATCTTCCATGTAGACTGATCCATATTTTATGAGAAAAATGAAATGTATACATATTATTAACAGGTTCTTAACAAAAAATAACAAAGATACAGTAAAATTGGTTTTCTATTCAATAAGGAAATACGCTGAAACTGTAAAATGCAGCGGAAAACAAGCTTGCTGGAATGGTGGCGGCTTATCTCTGAGAAGAGATGTGACGACTGCACTCATTCAAAAGAAGATGGTTACAATGAGGCTCTAAAGAAATATTTACAATAAACAAGAATGTCAAAAACCCTAGACATCCAAAAACCTAACCCTAGGAGATGAAGCGCCAAAATTCATGTGGGCCCCGTTTGGGTAAGTTAGTACATCAACTTCCTGGGGTCGTAACTTTTTCATATGATATCCATTTTAGGTGCACAATAGCTTGCTGGAAAGGTATCATAGAGGAGACTCATTTAGGGGGATCAATCAGAGCCTTTGACTATAATTCATAACCTCGATCCTAAAAATCCTTCATTTAGGCCCTCAAAATGGCCCCAGAAGTTAAAAACTGCTAAAAATAGTAAATTACCAAAATTGCCAAAAAACAGTTTTGATCCAGTTGGAAAAGGTGGGTGGCCATCAATATACACCTAGATAAATCATCCCTCCTTAGTAAGTAATGGTCTCCATTGCGTTGATTTCCCCCATCAGATGAGGAAATTTCTGTTAAATTTGGCCCCAGGTGAGCCACTTGCCTTGGTGTAGGAGTTGCCCTGCTTTGACGACTTGATAAAGCTAGATCCTTTGTTGTTGAGTGTCCTTGATCTGTGTGTCCACAATATGATCACTGGATTCTTGTTGTATGTAGTCGGGATTGATCTCTATTGGTGTCAGTTGTTCTGCTACTTCTGAGGTGTCCAATAATGGTGGGAAATAAGGGCGAAGGAGATCCACGTTGAATACTAGGTGCAGGCCAAGGAAAGGAGGAATGTTGAGCTCAAAATAATTATCCCCCATGGACTTGGTGATGGTGTACAAACCATAACTAAGTGGGAAAATATTTTGATGGGGTCCTATAAGGCGTTCTTTCTGCAAGTGCAACCAAACATTTTCTCCCACCTGAAACTTATGTGGCACCCGATGTTGATCATGGCACTGCTTGTACTTGTCATTAGACTTATGTAGGATATCTTGAACCTATTGGTAGATGTGTTAGATCCACCCAATGAACCGAGTGGCTTTGTCATCTTAATTTGGAATAGGATATGAGTCGGTCGAGGTGACCACAAGGGGAAGTGCAACATCTATGGGACCCAATGGTTGGAATCCCAACCCCACCTGAAATGGGTTGTGGATAGTTGAGTTATGCAGGGCTTAGTTGTAGCTATGCTAGACATAGAGAAGGCTCTCATATAATGTGTGAGGGTTCTTGGAATTATACATGCGAACTATATGCACAATCATTCGATTTACGACATCAGTTTGGCCATCTGTCTGGGGGTGGAAGGTCGTAGATTTGGTGATCTTGGTGTCCAACAGTGACTAGAGGCTTGACCAGAATGTGTTGAGAAATCGACTGTCCCAATTTGAGACAATGGTTTGTGGCATTCCAAAATTTACCTAGAATCGTTCAAAGAAGAGCTTGGCAGTGGCCTCGGCTATGATGCTCTTCTTGTAGGCAACTAGAATCACCATCCTAGAAAAGAGATCAATAACCACAAAAACAAAGATATTTCTCCCCTTGGTGGATGGGAGGCCCAACAAGTAGTCCATTGAGATGGATTCCCATGACCTCTCAAGAGTAGGAAGAGGTTTGTACAGGCCCTGCTTCTTAGTGGTTGGTTTGGAAATAGCACAAGAAGTGCAGGACCTGATATACTTGCTGAACTCTTGTCGAAGTTTCAACCAGTAGAAGTGTTTCTGTAGCATCACCACTATCTTTTTGAATCCAAAGTGTCCTTACACCCGATTGTAGTGGGATTCCCAAATCAACTTAGTTCGCTTGCTTGATGGAACACAGATATGGCCCATACAACACAATGATCCATCCTGAAGATGGAAATTATCGACAACTACATTTGCACCCGACATTTGGTAGGGGGTGGCAAAGTCTAGGTCTGTCTCATAGATTTGGGGCCATCCATAAGTCTCATGGTCGTAAGAGTGTAGCACCGTGGTGAGTGCTGCGACTGGAGGTCTACTGAGGCAATCAACGAAGCGATTGGTGCTTCATGTTTTCTACTTGATGTTGAGGTGGAATTACTGCAAGTATGTGGACCACTTTTGATGGTGGTCATTCTGTAATTTTCCTTGTGTCTGCATGAATTGCAGTGGCTTATGATCATTTTGGATGACTGTGTCCTTCCCAAGAATGTAATGTCTCCAATGGCAGTAGGCTTTCACAATGGAGTACATTTATTTGTTGTAAGTAGGGTACTTATGGACAACATCTGATAGTGTCTCACTATGATAGGCCACAGGGTTGTCGTGCTGAGTGATAACGACAAACACAACATAGTTTTAAGCATCTATCTCGATCTCAAATGGATATTGCAGGTCTGGTAGTGAAATTATTGGGGCTGAGCATAAGCACTACTTCAAATCATCTAACGCTTGTTGTTGGGACTGACCCCACACAAATTTCTCCTTACCACCACCCCTAGTCATTTGGTTGAGGGCCCATGCAATATGGGAGAATCCCAATATGAACCTGCAGTAGAAATTGGCAAGGCCCAAGAAGCTCCGAAGCTCAGTGAGTGTGGTTGGGGCTGTCCAGTCACGGATGACTTGGATCTTAGTTGGATCCAGATGTATGCCTTGATGATCAATGATGTATCCCAGGTAATGGACCCTGTCCATACCCAAGGAGCATTTTTCCATGTTGGTGTATAGCTTGTGCTGCCACAAGGTGTGCAAAGCCTACTAAATATGTTGCAAGTGTTCGGCCCAAGTCTTGATGTAAATGAGAATTTCATCTAGATACAACACTACAAAATTATTGGTGAATGGTCACAGGATATTGTCCACAATCCTCATGAAAGTGGCTAGAGCATTTGTCAAACCAAAGGGCATGACCAACCATTCAAAAAGGTCTTCCTTTGAATTGAAGGTGGTCTTCCATACATTTGTTTGTTCTATCGAGACCTAGTGGTAGCCAGACTTTAGATCAATCTTACTAAAGTATTTGGCCCTGGTGAGTTGATCAAGAAGGTCGTCAATTCGGGGAATTGGCTACCGGTTTCTGACTGTGATTTTATTCAAAGGTTGGTAATTAATGCAGAGTTGTCAGGTTCCATCTTTCTTCTGTACCAGCATGATTGGGCTCCCACATGGTGATGAGATGGGACGGATGTGCCCCTTGTGGAGAAGTTTTTAGATCTGTTGCTTGACCTCATCATTCTCTAATAGAGAGCAACGATAGACTGGCCCATTGGGAAGCAGTGCACTGGGGGTCAGATCGATGGGGTGCTTGACCTGGTAGTGCAGAGGTACCCTGGTAGGTGAGGAGACGATATCCAAGTATTCTTACACAACCGTATCTACCTTCTTCTACTGTGTGGAGAGGTCAGCCACAGAGACCCTGGATGTGGTTGTGAAAGCCTTGACAAAAGTTACCTTTACTACAGGTTGAGAGGGTTTAACCTCAGTTGGGATCTTGTTATATAATTTAGTAAATCTTTGAGTAAAATTAATAACTGTTTCTGAATTTTTCTTTCTTAAATCTCCAAACTCGATAAGATAATAAAGGTGATCTTTTCTTTCTCCCCATTGTTTGATAAAGGAACTTTCTAACTCATCATATGATCATATGGAATATGATGGTAGTCCTCGGAACCAAGTTATCACCTATCCTTCAAAGTTTTGAACTAGAAGCCTCAAATAAACATCCTCATTCTCAAGGACATGGATATCAACGAATTGATCGAAGAAATTTATGTGCTTAGTTGCGGTTAAGTCTCCCTCGTCGGTGAACTTTGGCAGGTTTTTCATATAGTTTTTCGGTAAATAATGGAGAGGAACTGGGAGGACCAAAGGAGCATACCTAGAATCTATTTTAGCAAACATTCTAGGAGTTAGGGGTGGTCCTTGGCCACCTCCTCCTCTTCCTTCAGCACCACCTCCACCACCACCTACTCTGGCCGCAACCATTGATAATTTAAGAGATGAAATGTTGGGATTATAGGAAGGATTTTCAAGAATGTGTAGTGACCTTTCAGCCCCTTCAAGATTAAGTGAAAAAGGTTTAGGAGACAGAAAATCTGAAAAAGAGGGAGCATGGAAATGGGGGCTAGGTTCTTCGGATTTATAGGATGTATAAACAGCAGAACCAACAGGAGTCAAGTCAGAGTATAAGATTTCTTCTTCAAAACTTCGATAGGTTGGAAGCTTGACTTCAGGAACTGATGAAATATCAATTGAAGCGGGTATTTAGATGGATTGTTTTACCTTTATTGGTAAAGGAGACAGTTGGAATGGTCTCATATTTAATCGAACCAACTCAGGTTTTAGGGTTTCGGCTTCGATTCTGACCGTTAATGTTTCTTTGGAAAATATTTGGGTAAAATATTCTTGTGGAGTTAACTGCTCAAATAAAACCTTAGTATTATATTTGGGTTGATAAACTTTACTTGTTGATGCAGTAGTCTTTTTAAGTTATCCCCATGGTTTCAAAAGTTTTTCAGGATCAGATACAGGCAAAATCTTCTTAACGTCAGGATTCTTTCTGGTATTTCTTCGACTAAATGTTAGTTTATTAGTTGTGGAGTCGCCAAGTGAAAGATAAAAAATTAACCTTATAATGTATTCAATCATTGTTCAATATCAAAGAGAGAAACTTACCATTGTCATTCTCCTAGGGAAAAATAACTTTGTTTCTCCGTGCCCGACAGCGGCACCAAAAATATGTTGTTCCTGAGTTTATACTTAAGGCTCAAAGCATGATGTCAGGCATCAAGAAATAAGAAATGTTTTAAAATTTTCTTTTTCTACCTCAGTTGTATGAGAAAAGATCCCTTAAATGAATTAATAGTATAACAGCTCAGAGGTCGTCTTCCGTGTCTGAGTTAAAATTAAAAGCATGGGGTGTAATGAGAGAAAAACATAAAGTTGTTAGACAAAGAAAGGCATCTATTACATAAGAATATCACTTCGCTACCGAAGAAGAAAATAGATGATATAACCTTAAATGAAGCATAAAATGTAGCAATCTAATTAACTCACAAGTCTTGTATTTACTAATAGTAAAATAGAGGAAAAACTATGCGCTATTAAATTGCTAAATGAAATGTAACCACAATAGATGTTGTACTAAATTGTGATCAAGAATTCATCAAGGAGATATATAAAAATATACTGGAATGTGGAAAGACAGAAGATCACATAACTCAAATGAACGAAATGTGGAATCTTTGGTCTGTATTTGTATTAATCCTCAATGAGGAGAGCTTTCTCAATTACATATGGCCAAAATCATCCTTGTGATCATCTTTTCAATATGTATTTATACAAAACGATTTTCAAACCTAGGCGATTGGAATTCTCGTTATTTCTAAAAGGTGACAGTTACAAAATTAAAGACTTGGAACGATTTGCTTAGTTTTCGTTTGTCTCTTTCCTATGCAGTACATATTACCTCATTGGTTCTTTGAGGTACTCCCTTTTCCTCACTCAAGACATTTGACACACCTTCTTACCAATTGTGCTACTAGTCTAGAAGGTTTTGTCACATCTTTTGCCTCAAAAAGATACAACTTCTTTTGTAATTGTGGCAGCCTATCTTCTATCCTTTTATCTTCAGAAGTCATTGACTATAACTGTAAATTTGGCTTTACCAACCATCTATCTATCTGAGCGGTGTCAACCTTCTTTAGCTGTGAAATTTCAGCTTGAGATTCCTCTAATATTTCTTTGATTCCAAATTGATGCTTTACAATGTCTATTTGTCCTAGTATTTCAGAACAATCATCCTTTCTGAGGCCTAGTGATTCTTTATTAAGAAAATGAAAAACCTCTTCAAAATCCTCTTTTATTTCCTTGGTCATTCTTTTACTCTCAGCTATATTGGCCTCCCATGTATTTAATGTTATATCACCTCTTATCTTCTCTACAACAGTCAATCTGGGAGTTACAGATATTTCTTCTCTAGCCGATGGCACGACCGGTTCTTGAAAAGTGATATGGGCTGCAATAGACTCTCTTTCTCTGAAACCAATATTATTCAATGATTGGTTTACTTCCCGAAAATTATTTTGAAGGATTTATACCTTATTAAAGAGGCTTTGTTGTGCTATTTCCAATTTCTTTATCACTTCCAATGCTTGAGCTCAAAACATTGCTATATCCACAATCATTTTCTCAGTGGAACTGACCTTGTCTTGTAATTGTTTTACCAACTCATCTTGCTGGATAGCTCATCTTTCACTTAATTGCACATTCTTATGCATCTCATCAAGACTGGACTTGAGAAGTTGGATTTCTTGTCTATCACTAGCTCTAGCCTATTCAATCCCTTTATTGACTTCATCTCTGACATTCTTTTCTGTAATCCTTATTTGATTTTGCAAATAACTTATCATCTGATTCTTCTACTTCATTATTTATTTTATATTATCAAATGAGAATAGGTTAGTTGTTGAAAAAGATCCCAAAGAGCCTTATACCTCTGTAGCAAAGTCTTATTCTTCCAAATTTTGTCCATCCAATAGTATTCTATGCTTTTTGACAGTTGCACCTTCTTTCTAGTGCATTTATTTCTTCACCACATCTTTCCTTTTCTTACTAAAAAAGAAATCAAAAGGAGGTATATCTTCAATAGGGATAGGTGTGATATCTGCTATGAATATTACCTCTGCATTAGGGTTCCCTCTGGTGAACTGTAATGGCATGAAAAACTGAATGTGGTTGTTGATTTCTGTGGATAACTATTTTCTGGTTCCATCTGTAGTTGATTTATCTGGTCAAGATAATGGCTTATCTTCTCCTTTATTTGTTAGTTTCTTTGCTTGATATTTGGCCTGGTTATCTGATACCTCTATCGCTAGGGTATCTTTTTTATAATTCAAGACCTCATATTTCTCTAAGTTTTCCAAGGCTTCTTGTTTGTTAGAGCTTATGGCTTTTGGATTTTGGATCTCTGTTTGTTGCATAGATGGAAACATTGGGTTTTCTCCTTGTAATACTTTTAGAAGGCTACTTCTTTGGTGCCTTTGGAAGTTGTAAAAATTAATCATTTTATCAGGTGATAGAGATCGAACTTGGCTCAGAACGTCTTGGTAAGATTTCACCCCTCGGAAAATTTCGTCTTGTGGGGACTCCTCATGTTCATACTCTTTTAGATTGCAACTGGACATATGGTTACACATGACCTTCTGTGGGTCATTCTTATTGAATTCAATGTTAACCAAATTTATTTCTTCTAAGGCCACAGCCTCCAGTTTGGAGTGGCTGAAATCCAATAAATAAAATGCACCAATCTGTAAGGGAAAATACAGTCGTACCTTTTTCTGCACTTCTTTGAGTTCTTTGATAATCCTTCCGAGTATAGTTTGTCATGCGACCTCGCAGCCCACTAGTCGGTCTAGTAAAAATTGAGGTAAATCATATGGGGGAACTGAACAACTGAAAACTATGATATAAGAGAAGTGTTCCTCGATGTACCAGTCTACCACTTTATCCAGTTTAACCACAATTTTGTTTGATATTCTAGGAGGTGGGTGACCAAATATAGTAGTATGCAATGACACTACGACCCAGCTACAACTTTCATAGAAGAATTGTTTTTTCTTATCTTCCCATAATTGTGAATGATAAATATGGATTGGTTCTACGCTATTGGGAATCCAGCTCCAACCCATCGGCGGGAAAGGAATCATGAAACAGATGGCATCCATAATATAAGATGACATGAATAATTAAGTTGATTTCCCCTTGGCTTTATTTGTCAGGTATTCTATAATTTCACTAGCCAGACTGTTCGACAATATCTTGGGCCAGTCGAAAGAATACCCTTCCTCCATTTTGTGTATAATGGGTACCCATGGTAGAAAGAAATGGGTTGTGTTCTCTTTTCCATAGAGTCTACACATCATCATGGTTATATACATGAATTGTGGTTCTAGCGATGAGATTGAGTATATGTTGTGAGAATCGGCTCTGAACTTTTTGGGGCATGAACACTAGTTCTTGATCAAGTGGGAAATACTCTTTCCATATTTCTCACACTCCTTCTTGTCAAAATTCATTAGAAAACTGGCATTGTAAATGAATATTGGTGTTGAAGATAGTTTATACATCACATGTATGTGTTCTGGTTGAAATGACCCAACAACTACGTTCTGAGAATTGAATATAGTTCTAGTTGGGATATCCACATGATCCAGTGCCCATCCAATCATGTCATTGTAGGGTAAAAGCATCGACCTTGTTGCTACCTTATGCAGCTCTGACTAAGAAATAATCTCGTATTTGGTAAATAAGTCTTCTTTTTCGTTGTCGCTTGAATCATCAGGGCAATTTACCAGTTCATAATGTAGGATGTTCAATACATCCATCCAGGTTTTAACTATGTCTATACTTTTGGGTGAGGTGTCGGAGAAAACCTTTGAGTTGTGGCCTGAACTCTCACTAGTTGCTTTAGCTTATTTCCGTGGCGGCATGGTAGCAGTTCTCAAAAACTTGTTATTTGTCACAGAAAATGCATAGGACTGAGTATCTCGCTAAGAAAGTTCTACCAAAACACGAATGTAATTAAAAATGAGAAATTCTTTCTTGACTTAAACACATCGACCTGCATATACCTTTATTGAAAATGTGTTTAATTCTTTTAATAAAAAGATTCAGGCCTTAAAGAAGGATCTTATTTGGGATCATTTCCCCAGGCTGGCCTTTTAATGTGATTAATGATCAATATTTCGTGGCTGGGAAAATATGAATGAAAATTGAAATCACCCGTATTGCAAATTAGCATAAACTCAGTGGTTAAATAAGAATGCTTTATTTTGTTAATAAATCGAGTTTACATTGTTAATTAATTATGTTTAACCTTAATTATTTTCAGTGTTTCGGGTCCCAGGTTAACCTATTTCAACTCAAGCTATGATCCCGAAATCGCAAAATCGCAATTGATTAATTAATATTAATCATGTTTAACTTTTGTAAATAATCACGATTATTTAAGGGTTTCGTGACTTCGGGTATCGGGATTTTAAGTTATCATTCGAGGTAGGATTCCCAAAATGCGAAGTTGTGATAAGGATTAATTATCGTTAATCATTTTAATTGTTTAATTAACCTGATTTAAATTAAGCTAGTTTCGCGACTTCGTATATCGAGACTTTGGGCTTCTTTATATGTCTAACTGTTAGTATTGCAAAACCTCGAAACCCGACACTTTGAAGGTTGTCTTAGTGATTTGAATTTTTAATAAAAAGGCAGCTCCATAAATTTTAAGTATTTCAGATCGTTGGATTAATCAGAAGACTTCATCGATGGTGGTATCCAAGTACGCGTTTATCCTTATTTAAACAAGAATGAGACTTATTTAATTCTAAATTTTTTGAAAAATATATATGTTTCAACATAGGCTCCATCTAGGGATCTTGTCTCCTTGCAGGACGAGAAAAATAGTAGACCAAGTGCCTTTATTGGGTAAATGGAGTCATTATTGCAATTCTGTGAAACACATTCTGAAAGAAAACACACAGAATGACTTGGGACTTCATCTATATCTCCGAAAAATTTCAAAACTTAATCATTCATAATTCTTAAATTCAGGCTTAAATTTCTTCCTTTTCTTAAAACTTATTTTAGAATTTCTTGAGATAATCAAAACAACCTTAACCAATCTATCAGAATTTCTTCGATTTTATTCGCATAAAGGCAAAGTGATTTTAATTCTTTAAACAGGGAGTCCCGCATTAGCTTATATTGTAGATCTAGACTGAAAAATAACTAGTTTCCAGGGTACATTATAATACATGTATAACAACCTTATAGATATCATAGACATTGTTTCACTACCAGCGAGCCTGTTCAGTACCCCAGTGAAGTTATCTAATTCTCATATTGAATTTCCTTTCACCACTTCAATTAATAACTTTGCATTTAAATGTTGAGATGAGGGCAATCATTTAATACATTTCCTTTCATCATCTCTATTTGGGCTAGATGGGGGAAATCATTTTATGAATTTCCTTTCACCATCTGTCTCATATTTTGGAACATGAAGTGAGGGAAATCAATTTGTATATAATAAAATATACCAGGAATGATATCTTTTTATGTTCTAGAAATAGAGGTCTGTTAACTCACTTTGATTACCCTCGAATAATCCTATTTTGACTTTCAAAACACCTTCTCTTACTAGGAATTTTTCATGGGGAATTTTATTTTCCAATGACATTCCTTGAGCGACATCAATCATGTTAAATCTGGTAAAAAGGTTAGAGTAGTTAGGATTAGTCCAAAGATAATTTGTATTTCAATTAAATTTAGGAATATCATCAGGATTTTCGCCTATTCTCATGTGGAAAATTTGTTTTTAAGTTTCCAGAGTTAAAGTGAAGCTCTTTTTCCTCTTTGAAGACTAGGAAGAAAAGTTCTTTTTATTGCTAGATTTCTTCTTTTAAAAATCTTCTTTTTATATTTTTTATTATTTTTTATCAAGAGGGAAAACTTGAGAATTATGTTGTAATTTTGTAACCCTCTGACTATAAATTAGGTGACAATATTAGTGCAGATGAAACTTCTATCATATTTATTAATATCTTCTTGAAAATTTTAACTTGGGTCGACAGGGCAGATGTTCATACCTCAGATTTTCTTCTATATTTTTAGCCAAGAAAACTATTAATTTATCACATGTTTGGAGAGAAATTCAATGCGAGTACTGATTCTTGCTAGAGATTGTCTCTCGGTTATCCGCACGTATCCTGCAATGAGATGAATCATGAAAGATGTCAAGAAATCTTTGTTGATTGGAATCCTACTTGTTGCATATATATATATATATATATATATATATATATATATATTAAATGAAATCAACTAACCTATTTCTATTTACAGTGAAAATAAAAACTTACCGAAAGGATGGAAATTGTAACAAAAAGTGAAAACCAAACCGGTATGTACAATGAGAGTTTGGAACTATATTACTGCATTAAAAGCTTGAGGTAACATCCATTGATAGCGGCATTAAGAATATTTTCGTCAAGATTTTCTAACAAAAATGCATTCTTTCCTTCAAAGGATGAAATTTTATACGGTCCACACCAGATCTGGTCAGACTTACCGTTCTTCCCCGCATCTTCTTTCCTGGCTTCCCATTTTAAAACCAAATCATCAGGGAGAAATTCCCTATTTTTAGCTTTCTAGTCAAGCATGGCTTTCATGTTATCCTGATACTTCTGTAGTTTTTCATCTACTTCAGCCCTATTTTGTTGAACTTCAATCATTTTATTTATTCTTCTGGTGATGTCATTTGGTTGTTCTTTTGAGTCTTTCCAGAGTTTCATTACAGATAGAACAAGATTTATGGGTAAAAAAATGTCAGTACCATATACCATATGAAATGGGGACATTCTGATGGATCTTTTTGTGCCTATTTTGTTAGCCCATAAAGCATATTTCAAATGTACATGCCATGGTTTCTTATTTTTGGTCAACACTTTTTTAATTATGGTTATCAAGCTCTTGTTCAATGACTTGGCTAATTCATTACCTTGTGGATAGTAGGCCATAGAATGTCCTAGTACAATGTTGTACTTTTGACAAAAACTTATCATGCCCATGGATTTGAATGCTTGAGCATTATTAGTAACTATTTTCCGAGGATAACCAAATCTTGATAGAATGTTCTCTTCCAAGAAACTAATCACCACAACGTTTGTTGTGTTTTGCGTAGGAATGGCTTCTACCCATTTAGTAAAATAATCAGTAGTAGTCAAAATCCACTTATGTTGAGCACTAGAATGAGGATTTATTTCACCGATGAAATCAAGGCCCCATTGTTGAAACGGGGCTTTAGCTTTAACTGGAACCAAATAAAATGCAAGAATCTTTTGCCTGCCTGGGAAAAATTGACAGGGGTTACAAGCTCTTAACTTAGCATTCACATCATTGAATAATTTCAGCCAATAATATCTAGCTCTTAGGATTTTGTAGGATGCTTCTCTCCATGTGTGATGTCCTCCACACACTCCTTCATGAAATTCATTTATAACTTTCTATGTTTTTCGGATTCTACTAAACAGCTCAGTAAGAAACCTAGAGGATCCTTCCAATATAGTTGACCATCTACAATGCAATATTTCACTGCATGTAACTTCAATGTCCTAGATTTACATGAAGTTAGGTCGCTTGGGCATTGAAGATTCAGAATATATGAAACAATGTCACTATACCAAATTAAAGAAGATATTTTTTCTGAAATTTCAGTTGCAGGTATAGTAACATCAAATTCATTTATATCTAAAAATCCCTCATACTCTTGCAGATGATTTATTCTGAGTGCTTTAAAATTTGATTTACCTAATAGCTTAGCCAAACCCTGACCTTTTACACGTTTGGTCAGTTTTATTTCTAGGTCAAACTCCTGAATTTTGGTGAACCATATGCCCCTTTTATCATCACTATCTGGTTGAACTTATATATCCTTGATGGCATTGGTTGGTACATAAGCGATGATCTTAGAATGTAGTACATAAGTTCCAAAAGCTTTGAGGGCTTTCACCATTGCGTAAGCTTGTTTTTCCAATATATCATATTTTAGTTCAGTATCTCTGAGACTTTTACTAAAAAGTGCAATTGGTTGTTCGAAACCCTCATCATTCTTTTGTAACAGTACGGTTTCAATAGTATGTTCAGAAGCGAATGAAAAAATCAAGAATGCTTTCATATAATTTGGACTTGCCAGTACCAGTGCTTCACTTATAACCTTGTTAATATGTTCGAATGATTCTTTGGATTTGCTTGTCCACTTGACCTCTCTATACTTCTTGAACATATCTGTAATCAATTTTACAATTTCAGCGAAGTTTGGGATGAATCTTCTTAAAAAACTAATTTTTCCTAAAAATGACTGAATCTCCTTTCTATTCCTAGGAATATTAATAGTATCTATATCTTTGACCCTCTTTGGATCAATTTTAATTCCATATCTTGATACTATATGGCCCAAGAGTTTACCTTCCTGCATTGCAAAATGAGATTTCCTGGGATTCAGAGACAAACCAAATTTTCGACATTTCTCAAACGCCTGTTTAAGGTGCAATAGGTGCTCTGCATCAAATTTAGAAAACATAGTTAGATCATCAATATAAATGACAACGAATTTATCTCTTTTTCCAACAAAAGCAATGTCCATAGCTCATTGGAAAGTGGCTACTGCATTCATTAAACCAAATGGAATTTTATCATACATAAAAGTACCCCATGGGGTAGTGAACATGGTTTTATCTTTATCATCTTCATGAACTGCAATTTTATTATAGCCTGAAAAGCCATCAATCATAGACATTCTATTTTCTCCTACCACCTTTTCCAATACATGATCCATTTTAGGAAATGGATAATTATCTTTGAGTGATGATCTATTTAAATTTTTGAAGTTAACACGCAATCTGATTTCACCATTTTTCTTTCTGACAGGAACTAAATTAGCTACCCATTCAGAGCATCTAAGTAGGACAATGATCTTGGCATACAAAATCTTCTTTACCTCTTTCTCTATCATAGGTAGTAGTATAGGATTTATTTGTCTGAGCTTCTTCCTGAACAGTTTAACACCTTGCTTCAGAGGAATTTTGTGTTCGATTATGGTGGTATCATAAGTTCTTAATTCACCATAAGACTAGGAAAAAACATCCTTGTATTGTTTGAGCAACTCAACATATTTACTTTTTATTTTAGGAGGTGTTGGCGACGGAGGTCACTCCTGGATTTCTTGCAGGAGCAGAGCCTGATGCCCATCAATTTAATGTCATGATTTTTTTTAAAGAGGTGATCAAATGGAGGAAAACTCAAAACAATATTGTCTCAACTCAGACACTAGGCCAAGAATGCATGAACGAGTGAGGTCTTGATAAACTTCAAACAGTGAGTTGCAGTAAAATGGTGAGTAGGGGGAAGACTTTCATGAGAAGAGTGCGAAGGTCTATCATAAACATCTGGTTTGTAACAGACTGGAGAAGAAAGCATCCGAACACAAAATCCTTTTATATTCAAACACAAAAGACCAGAGAATACAATAATGTCACAACAAATCCTTTATCATAACAAAATTGCAACAATCCATGCGAATCCTTCGACTGTGAACTCTCTGGCATGAGAAGAGACAAGGATGAAAAGAGGAGAACTGTTTGTCATAAACCAAGAAATCTCAAACACAGAGGCACAACCAGGAAACCAGAATATTTGCTGAAACTTTACAGTCGGGAGCTTAGCTCTACCATCGATAGATACAAAAATGGCGAAAATGCCTTCATATACTCAAACTATCAACAACAACAAAATTGAGACGTAGCATTGAAAGCTTTGCGTCTGCATGGCTTCTGACAATCTGCAGCCGCAATCTTTGAATGATTGTGCAAATTATGGTAGATGTGATCGATCTTCTGACAGTTTTATCGGTGACTCGACATGCCTTTAATTCATTGCAGGAATTTCCCATTATGGCGGAGATGATGTCTAACCACCACTAACCGCTTCAATAACTGCTTTCTTGGGATTGAGGATGATCTGGCCAACTCAACACTTTGGGACATAGAAGACTCCTTGCACTGCCACCTGGAATAACTGAATGACTTGACGAATGGGTGTGGAGGCCAGCGCGAAGGATGGGGTGCATGAAAGGCATGGTGCTGTCGGACTATGAGGGCGTGAAGGAAGTGGCGCGATGTGAGAAGGGTGACAGAGGAGGGCACATGGTGGAGGAGGAAAAATGAAAGATAATGGACTTGCTCTTTGGCGAGAGGCTGACGTGGAAAGGAGCGGGACACATGGCGAGCAACGAGTGGATGATGAGAAGGAGGGAGGGCCACGCATACCAAAGAGGGGAGGCAGATGGATGANCGCAATCTTTGAATGATCGTGCAACTTATGGCAGATGCGATCGATCTTCTGACAGTTTTATCGGGGACTCGACATACCTTTAATTCATTGCAAGACTTTCCAATTATGGCGGAGATGATGTCTAACCACCACCAACCACTTCAATAACTTCTTTCTTGGGATTGAGGACGATCTGGACAACTCAGCACTTTGGGACATAGAAGACTCCTCGCACTGCCACTTGGAATAACTGAATGACTTGACGAATGGGCGTGGAGGCCAGCACAAAGGATGGGGCACATGACAGGCATGGTGGCACCAGACTATGAGGGCGTGAAGGAAGTGGCGCAGTGTGAGAAGGGCGACAGAGGAGGGCACATGGCGGAGGAGGAAAAACGAAAGATAATGGACTCGATCTTTGGCGAGAGGCTGACATGGAAAGGAGCGGGACACATGGCGAGAAACGAGTGGATGATGAGAAGGAGGGAGGACCACACAGAGCAAAGAGGGGAGGCGGATGGATGACACACGGCAACAGGGGAAAGGCGAAAAGGGAGATGACATGACGGGAGACGGGCCCACGCAGGCTAAACACAGAGCAACTGAGAATGACAGGATTGCGTGAGTGTCGTTGATCTGGGTGCTAAGATCTTGGCCATTGGAAAGCTGCATCCGCGATTCCGGACCCCCCCCCGCTTAAAGGTAGAAAGGCAGGGGGGGTCCGGAATTGCCTTTATCACCGTTGATCCGGGCACGTTGATCTAGACCGTTGGAGAGGTGCGCCCCCGATTCTGGACCCCCCCCCCCCTGTTTAAAGGTAGAAAGGCAGGGGGGGTCCGGAATCCAATATGTGTCATTGATTCGGGAGCGCAAATCGCTGCCGCTCGGACTTGCTCGCTACTTACCACGGGCGCATAATCACCCAAAACTTAGGACAAGTGGGTTTTTAACCCTTTCTTTTGCATTCTAACCCCCTTTACAAGAAATATCGCTAACAGGAGGCAAGTATTTAGATATTTTAACCAGCCTCAGAGTCTCTTTAGTGCCTATATCAAAGTCTTCAACTTCTTCAGGTTGAGGCTGTAAAGTAGATTTCAAGGGAATATCGTCATGATTAAATAATCTCTCCAAGGGAATCAAACCTTTAGGGATCTTATTATTTTTCAAAATCATCATGCGGTGATTAGCGATTTTATCTTGAAACTCCTGAGGATCGTCTCCTTCCTGCATAATTCAAACAGGGTCATTCTGATTTTCCTGGTCAATATACATTTCGGCAAATTCATCCATCATCTCTAAAAATTGTCTCATTTGTTCATCATCTTCGAAAACCTGCCAGTATTGTACATTGTTTGGAATTTAGGGTATGTGCCTCATTTCTATATGATACTTTAGTTTGAATTCCGTAGGAGCTACAAACGTTGAGGCTGATTTGGCCAATGAAAATGCCCATTGATTTTTTGTTATGGGGATGTAGTGAACATTAATTGATGAGAAAAAAAATTCAAATAGATCCCAGGAACAATTTTTGTAAGACCTTAACTTTGGGTGTTTAGCCTGGTACTGATGATTTATTTGTTTTCTAATTAATTATGCATCACCATAGACTTCCAAATTTTTAATTTTCAACTTCCTAGCAGCCTCTAATCCTAAGACCAAGGCTTCATAATCACATACATTATTAGTGTAATCCATGTCCCATTGTAACCTGTAAGAGAAAGGGATAATAAATTCATCTCCATGTGCCACAAACAGAACTCCATCTCTTGCTCCTTCACAAGACAAAGAACCATCGAAATAGATTTTCCAAACTCCAGTACTATATACATCTTTATTTGTTTTTTCTATTTTCTCTTTTTCTGTACAATTTTCTTCTATAAAGTCATCTAAATCATCATCAATGGATAAAATACAGTTTCCTAAATCTTGATATGCAACATAAATAGGGTAATTATTCGGATTCAATGGGTCATTTACTGTATATGTCAACCTTGTCTCTCTATACAAGTGGGTAAACTATCCATCGAAGATCGAGATTGTAGTGTATGTCATGTTGAGCTGAAGGGATCCTCCCAGTTTGGCACCCCAAGACCTGGATAACAACATGCTATACTTTGGATGTATATCAGCAACAACCACATCCATCATAACACTTTTTATAGGAATTTGTGCAAGATTAACCACTAAATATTTAATCATGCCCACACATATAACTTTTCTCGAATCAAAAGAGTACAGATCTCTGTATGGTCGAGTAATTTCGAGACCAAGTTTATCGATAATACCTTTTGGAATCACATTATGGGAAGCTCCAGAATCCAACATGCAATTGTGAAGAACATGATCATGTACAGTTAGCGTAATGTAGAAGGAGCGATAGAATCTCTGGCATCTTCAAAGTGTGGAACAAAAATATTCTTTGGTTTATCATCTTCTAAATTTATGATGTCGGCCTGATTTTTAGTATCCGAAAAATTTATCATTTTAGCAATTTTTTTTCTATATGTAGGTTTTTTTTCCAATTCAACCAGAGGTACAGGGATCTTGATCTTATTAATCTCATTCTCTAGATTGAAATTTCTCGTTGTCTTATTGACTTCTCTGGTTTGGATTTCTATCTCCTTTTTTTCTGATTTATCGGTTTGTGTTGCTTTTGTTTCAGCCAGGTTTGTTTTTAGAGTCTGTGTTTTGACTACTTTTGTTTTGACATTCTGTGTCTCAGCTAATGGTGGAGTTGCCTCATTATCTTTGCTCTTCGATAGAATTTTCTTCGGTTGAGAAGTTGTGATATTTCTATGTCTAGGCCTTAGATTATACTTCTGTTGAAGTTTGGCCATTATATTATTGACGATTCCTTGATAAGCATACTCTTCTGTATTATTTAATATTTCATCATGATTATACCAATATTCTATATTTAGATACTTTTCATAATCTTGTTTCATAAAAAAAGGTTCTCGATAATCATCACCAAGATTATTCATATCTTCTTCTAATTCCTCAAAGTTTCGCAAGTCCTCTCCTCCTATAAAAATTTTCATTCTTAAAGGGGGCCTAAATATTTTGATCTTCATTCTTGATCTATCTTTCTTGGATTTGAGGATTAGGATTTCTTCTGAAATCTTTTCTAGGGAAATAATCATTCTTAGATTGGTCAAATTCCATTTTCGAGATTTTATTTGACAATTCTTTGATTATTTTTGCCATGTCATCCATCTTATCTTCCGAGGACCTCCCAGATCCGGAGGGTCCTACTTGTTCTCTGTATCATTTTATTTATTTATTTCCCAGTTTGAATCTAGATTTTAACTTCCCTAGTGCCATCATATTTGACTCAATTTCTACAACATCGTTCTGCATTTTAGTGAGGTGGACAGATCTTCTTTCCCTCAACAACAGAGAAAAATCAGGCTCGAAAGACCCGACAAAAGTTACCTTTGTTGCAGGTTGAGAGGGTTTAACCTCAGTTGGGATATTGTTATATAATTTATTTAATCTTTGAGTAAACTCAAGAACTGTTTCTGAATTTTTCTTTCTTAAATATCCAAAATCGGTTAGATAATAAAGGTGATCTTTTCTTTCTCCCCATTGTCTACTAAAGGCAATTTCTAACTCGTCATATGATCCTATGGAATCTACTGGTAGTCCTTGGAACCTGTTTCTCACCTTTCCTTTGAAGGTTTGAACTAGAAGCCTCAAATAAACTTCCTCATGCTCAAGGCCAATGATATCAACGAATTGATCGAAGAAATTTATGTTCTCAGTTGCGGTTAAGTCTCCCTCGCCAGTGAACTTTGGCAGGCTTTTCATATAGTTTTCAGGTAAATCATGGAGAGGAACTGGGAGGACCAAAGGAGCATACCTAGCAGCTACTTTAGAAAAAATTCTAGGAGGTAGGGGTGGTCCTTGACCACCTCCTCCTCCTCCTCTGACACCACCTTCGACAACACCTCCAACACCACCTATTATGGCTGCATCCATTGATAATTTAAGAGATGAAATTTTGGGATTATAGGAAGGATTTTCAAGAATTTGTAGTGACCTTTTGGCCCCTTCAGGATTAAGCGAAAAAGGTTCAGGAGACATAAAATATGAAATAGAGGGAGCACGGAAATGGGGGCTAGGTTCTTTGGATTTACAAGATGTATAAATAGGAGAACCAACATGAGTCAAGTCAAAGTATAAGATGTCTTCTTCAAAACTTATAGAGGTTGGAAGATTGACTTCAGGAACTGATGAAATATCAATTGAAGTGAGTATTGAGATGGATTTTTTACCTTTATTGGTAAAGGAGACAGTTGGAACGGTCACAAATTTAATATCGGGTGAAACCAACTCAGGTTTTAGGGTTTCGGCTTTGATTCTGATGGTTAATGTTTCTTCGGAGAATATTTGGGTAAAATCTTCTTGTAGAGTTAACTGCTCAAATAAAAACCTAGTATTAGATTTGGGTTGATAAAATTTACTTGTTGATGCAGTATTCTTTTTAAGGTATCCCCGTGGTTTCAAAAGTTTGTCAGAATCAGATACAGGCGAAATGTGCTTAATGCCTGGATTCTTTCTGGTATTTCTTTGACTAAATGTCAGTTTGTTAGTTGTGGAGTTGCCAAGTGAAAGACAAAAAAATTATCCTTATAATGTATTCAATATTTGTTCACTATCAAAGAGAGAAACTTACCAATGTCATTCTCCCAAGGAAAAATAACTTTGTTTCTCCGTCCCCGGCAGTGGCACCAAAAAGATGTTGTTCTTGAGTTTATACTTAAGGCTCAAAGCATAATGTCAAGCATCAAGAAATAAGAAAAGTTTTAATATTTTTTTTCTACCTTAGTTGTATGAGAAAAGATCCCTTCAATGAATTAACAGTATAACAGATCAGAGGTCATCTTCCATGTCTGAGTTAAAATTAAAAGCATGGGGTGTAATGAGAGAAAAACATAAATCTTTTAGACAAAGCAAGGCATCAATTACAAAAGAATATTACTTCGCTACAGAAGAAGAAAATAGATGATATAACCTTAAATGAAGCATAAAATGTAGCAATCTAATTAACTCATAGGTCTTGTATTTACTAACAGTAAAACATAGGAAAAATTGTGCGTTATTAAATTACTAAATGAAATGTAACCACAGTAGATGTTGTACTAAATTGCGAACAAGCATTCATCAAGGAGATATATAAAAATATATTGGAATGTGGAAAGACAGAAGAACACATAAATCAAATGAACGAAATGTGGAATCTCTCGTTTGTATTTGTATTAGTCCTCAATGAGGAGAGATTTCTCAATTACATATGGAAAAAATCAACCTTTTGTTCATCTTTTCAATATGTATTTATAAAAAATGGTCTTCAACCCTAGGTAGTTGGAATTATCATTATTTCTAAAAGGTGATTGTTACAAAATTAAAGACATGGAACACTTTTCTTAGTTTTTCTTTGTCTCTTTCCCATGCAATACATATTACCTCATTGGTTCTTTGAGGTACTCCCTTTTCCTCGCTCAAGACATTCAAAACACCTGCTTACCAATTGTGCTACTAGTCTAGAAGGTTCTGTCACATCTTTTGCCTCAAAAATATACAACTTCTTTTGTAATTGTGGCAGCCTGTCTTCTATCCTTTTATCTTCATAAGTCATTGATTGTAATTGTAAATTTGGCTTTACCAACCATCTATCTATTTGAGTGGTTTCAACTTGCTTTAGCTGTGAAATTTCATCTTGAGCTTCCTGTAATATTTCTTTGATGTCAAGTTGATGCTTTACAATGTCTATTTGTCGAATTTTTTCAAAACAATCATCCTTTCCTTGGCCTAGTGATTCTTTATTAATAAAGTGAAAAACCTCTTCGGAATCCTCTTTTATTTCCTTGGCCATTATTTTACTCTCGACTATATTGGCCTCCCATGTATTTAATATTATATCACCTATGATCTACTCTACAACAGTCAATCTGGGAGTTACAGATATTTCTTCTCTATCCGATGACATGACTGCTTCTTGAAAAGTGATATAGGCTGCAATAGCATGTCTTTCTCTGAAACCAATATTATCCGTGATTGGTTTACTTCCCGAAAATGATTTTGAATGATTTCTACCTTAGTAAAGAGGCTTTGTTGTGCTATTTCCAGTTTCTTTAGCACTTCCAATGCTTGAGATCGAAACACTGCTATATCCAAAACCATTTTCTTAATGGAAATGACCTTGTCTTGTAATTGTTTTACCAACTCATCTTGCTAGATAACCCGTCTTTCACTTACTTGCACATTCTTATACATCTCATCAAGACTGGACTTGAGCAGTTGGATTTCTTGTCTATCACTAGCTTTAGGTTGTTCAAGCCCTTTATTGACTTCATCTCTGACATTCTTTTTTGTAGTCCTTATTTGATTTTGAAACTGACTTATCATCTGATTCTTCTGCTTTAGTCTTTCTTTCAAATTATTGACTGAGAATAGGTTAGTTGTTGAAAAATATCCCAAAGAGCCTGATACCTCTGTAGAAAAGTTTTATTCTTCCAAATTTTGTCCATCTAATAGTATCCTATGCTTTTTGATAGTTGCACCTTCTTTCTGGTGCATTTCTTTCTTCACCACAAATTTCCTTTTCTTACTGAAAAAGAAATCAAAAGGGGGTATCTCTTCAATAGGGATAGGCATGAGATATCCTATGAATATTACATATGCATCGAGGTTCCCTCTGGTGAACTGTAATGGCGTGACAAACTGAATGGGGCTGCCAAATTCCGTGGAGAATTGTTTTCTAGTTCCATCTATAGTTGATTTATCTAGTGAAGATAGTGGCCTATCTTCTCCTTTCTTTGTTAGTGTCTCTTCTTGATATTTGGCCTGGTTATATGATGCCTACTGGGGTATCTTATTTTTGAATCAAGACCTCGGATTTCTCTAAGTTTTCCAAGGCTTATTGTTTTCTAGAGCTTACGGCTTCTGGATTTTGGGTCTCTGTTTGCTGCGTAGCTGGAAACATTGGGTTTTCTCCTTGTAATAATTCCAGAAGGCTACTTCTTTGGTGCCTTTGGAAGTTGTAAAATTTAATCATTTGATCAGGTGATAGAGCTCGAACTCGGCTCAGAACGTCTTGGTAATATTTCACCCCTCAGAACATTTTGTCCTACGGGGACTCTTCATGTTCATACTTTTTTAGATTGCAACTGGTTACCCATGACCTTCTGTGGGTCGTGCATCTTGAATTCAATGTTAACCARCTTTATTTATTCTAAGGTCAYAGCCTCCACTTTAGAGTGGCTGAAATACAATAAAGAAAATGCACCAATTTGTAAAGGAAAAGATGGCCATACCTTTTTTTGCACTGCTTTGAGTTATTTTCTAATCCCGCTGAGTACAGTTTGTCGTGCGACCTCGCGRAACACCAGTCAATATGGTAAAAATTGCGTTAAAGCATATGGGGGGACTGAACAACCAAAAACTCTGATATAAGAGAAGTGTTCATCGATGTACTGGTATGCCACTTTATTCAAGTTAACCACAATTTTGTATGAGATTCTAGGAGGTGTGTGACCAAATATAGTAGTGTGCATCGACACTACTGCCCAGTTACAGATTTCATGGAAGAAATATTTTTCCTTATATTCTCATAATTGTGAATGATAAATATGGATTGGTTATGCGCTATTGGGAGTCCAGATCCAACCCATCAGCAAGAAAGGCATCATGAAACATATGGCGTTCATAATATAAGATGACATGAAGAATGTAGTTGATTTCCCCTTGGCTTTCTTTGTTTGGTATTCTGTAATTTCACTAGCTAGACTGTTCGACAATATCTTGGCCCACTCGAAATAATACCCTTCCTCTACTATCTGTATAATGGGTACCCATGGTAGAAAGAAATGGGTTGTGTTCTCTTTTCCAGAGATTCTACACATCGTCATGGCTTTATACATGAACTACGATTCTAGCGATCAGATTCAGTATATGTCATGAGAATCGGCTCTGAACTTTTCAGGGCATGAACACTAGTCATTGATCAAGTCGAAAAGACTATTTCCATATTCCTCACACTCCTTGTTGTTAAAATTCACTAGAAAATTGGAATTGTAAATGAAGTTTGGCGTTGAAGACAGATTTTACATCACCTTTATGTGTTTCGGTCGAAATGACCCAACAACTACATTTTGAGAATTGAATATAGTTATAGTTGGGATATCCACATGATCCAGTGCCCATCCAATCATGTCATTGTAGGGTAAAATCCTTAGCCTTGTTGCTACCTTATGCAGCTCTGACTGAGCAATAATCTTGTATTTGGTAGATAAGTCTTCTTTTTCATTGTCGCTTGAATCATCAGGGAAATTTACCAGTTCGTACTGTAGGATGTTGAATACATGTGTCCAAGTTTTAACTATGTCTATACTTATGGGTGAGGTGTCAAAGAAAACCTTTGAGCTCTGTCCTGAACTCTCACCAGTTGCTTTAGCTACTTTCCGTGGCAGCATGGTAACAGTTCTCAAAAACCTGTTATTTGTCACAGAAAATGCACAGGATTGAGTATCTCGCTAAGCAAGTTCTACCAAAACGTGAATGTAATTAAAAATGAGAAAGTGTTTCTTGCCTTAAACACATCGACCTGCATATACCTTTACTGACAATGCATTTAATTATTTTCATAAAAATATTTGGGCCTTAAAGAAGGATCTTATTTGGGATCATTTCCCCAGGTTGGCCTTTTAATGTCATTAATGATCAATAATTCATAACCGGGAAAATATGAATGAAAATTGAAATCACCCATATCGAAAATAAGCATAAACTTAACAATTAAATAAGAATTCTTTATTTTGTTAATAAATCGAGTTTACATTGTTAATTAATTATGTTTAACCTTAATCCTTTTTGGGGTTTCGGGTCCTGGGTTAACATATTTCAATTCAAGCTATGATCCATGAATCGCAAAATCGTGATTGATTAATTCATATTAATCATGTTTAACTTTTGTAAATAATCGTGATTATTTAAGGGTTTCGTGACTTCGGGTATCAAGATTTTAAGTTATCATTCAAGGAAAGATTCCCCAAATGCAAAGTTATGATAAGGATTAATTATCGTTAATAATTTTAATTGTTTTATTAACCCGATTTAAATTAAGCTAGTTCCGCGACTTCGCATATCGGGACTTTGGGGTTCTTTATATGTCTAACTATTAGTATTGCAAAACACCGAAACCTGACACTTTGAAGGATTTCTTAGTGATTTTAATTTTTAACAAAAGGGCAGCTCCATAAATTTTAAGGATTTCAGATCATTGGATTAATCAGAAGACTTCATTGACGGTGGTATCCAAGTACGCATTTTTCCTTATTTAAACAAGAATGAGACTTATTTAAGTCTAAAGTTTTAGAAAAATATATATGTTTCAACATGACCCATAATGAAGTGGGAGAAGCTTCCGATGGGGTCCTGTAAGGTGTTCTTTCTGCAAGTGAAACCAAACTTTGTCGCCCATCTGAAACTTATTTGGCACCCAATGTTGATCATGGCGTTGCTTGTACTTGTCATTGGACTTCTATAGGATATACTGAACATGTTGGCGGATGTGTTGGATCCTCTCAATGAACCGGTTGGCTTTGTCAGCTTTAGTTGGAGYAGGAGATGAGTCRGTCGAGGTGATTGCATGGGGAAAGTGCAACATTTATGGGACCCAATGGTTGGAATCCCAACCCCACTTGAAAGGGGATGTGGCTAGTTGAGCTATGAAGAGTTCGATTGTAGCTATGCTTGACATAGGGAAGGATCTCATCCCATGTGCAAGGGTTCTTGGAATTACACATCCGAAGGATATGCACAATCATTCGATTTACGACCTCGGTTTGGCCATCTTTCTAGGGGTGGAAGGTTGTGGATTTGGTAAGCTTGGTGTCCAGTAGTGACCAGAGGCTCRACCAAAATATGTTGAGAAATTGACTATCCTGATATGAGACAATGGTTTGTGGGATTCCAAAATGTACCTAGACTCATTCATAGAAGAGCTTGACAATGGCCTYTGTTGTGATGCTCTTCTTGTAGGCAACCAGAATCACCATATTATAAAAGCGATCAACAACCACAAAAACACATTCATTTCCTCGCTTGGTGGACAGAAGGCCCGATAGGTAGTCCATTGAGATGGATTCCCATGGTCTGTCAGGAGTAGGAAGAGGGGTGTACATGCCCTATTTCTTAGTGGGTGGTTTGGCAATAGCACAAGCAGTGCAGAATCTGATATACTTGCTGACCTCCTGTCGAAGTTTCATCCAATAGAAGTGTTTCTATAGCATCGCCATTGTCTTTTCAAAGTTGAAGTGTCCTGCCACCTGATTGCAGTGGGATTCCCAGATCTTCTTCGCTCGCTCTCTTGATGGAACACAAATATGGCCTAGACGACACAACAACCCATCCTGAAGATGGAAATTATCGACAACTGCGTTTGCACCCAACATTTGGTAGGGGGTGGTGAAGTCCAGGTCTGTCTCATAGAGTTGGGGCCATCCAAAGATCTCATGGCCACGAGAGTCTAGCACCATGGTGAGTTTCACGAATGGCAGTCTATTGAGGCAATCAATGATGTGGTTGGTTCTTCCTATTTTATACTTGATGTTGAGGTGGAATTTATGCAAGTATGTGGACCACTTTTGATGGCAATCATTCTGCAATTTTCCTTGTGTCTGTATGAACTGCAGTGGCTTATGATCACTATGGATGATTGTCTACTTCTCGAGAATGTAATGTCTCCACTGGCAGTAGGCTTACACAATGGAGTACATTTATTTGTTGTAATTAGGGTACCTACAGACAACATCTAATAGTGTCTCACTATGATAGGCCACGAGGTGGCTGTGTCAAGTGAGAATGACACCCACAAAAGAATCAGAAGCATCTCTCTCGATCTCAAAGGGTTGTTGCAGGTCTGGGAGTGAAAGTACTAGGGCTTAGCACAAGAACTTCTTCAAATCATCAAACGCTTGTTGTTGGGACTAGCCCCACGCAAATTTTTCCTTACCACCACCCCTCGTTATTTGGTTGAGGGCCCATGCAATATGGGAGAATCCTAACAAGAACCTACAGTAGAAATTGGCAAGGCCCAAGAAGCTCCGAAGCTCTGTGAGTGTGGTTGGGACTGGCCACTCATGCATGACTTGGATCTTGGTTGGATCCACATGTATGCCATGTTGATCAATGATGTATCCCATGTAATGGACCCTATCCATGCCAAAGGATCATTTTTCCAAGTTGGTGTATAGCTTGTGTTGCCACAGGGTGTGCAGAACCTGCTGAATATGCTACAAGTGTTCGACCCAAGTATTGTTGTAAATGATAATTTCATACAGATACGCCACTACAAAAGTATTGGTGAGTGGTCGCAAGATATCGTCCATCATCCTCATGAGTGTCGCTAGAGCGTTTTTCAAACCAAAGGGCATGACCAACCATTCAAAAAGGCATTCCTTTTAATTGAAGTCCATCTTCTATAGATCTATTTGTTCTATCGGGACCTGGTGGTAGCCAGACTTCAGATCAATCTTACTGAATTATTTGGCCCCGGTGAGTTGATCAAGGASGTCGTCTATTCGAGGAATCGGGTACCAGTTTTTGATTGTGATTTTATTCAGAGCCTGGTAATCAATGCAGAGTCGCCAAGTTCCATATTTCTTCTATATGAACACGATTAGGCTCCTGCAAGGTGATGAGCTTGGATGGATGTGCCCCTTGTGGAGCAGTTCTTGGATCTATCACTTGATATCCTCATTCTCTAATAGAGAGCAGTGATAGACTGTTCCATTGGGAAGTGGTGCATTGGGAGTCATATCTATCGGTTGTTTGACCTGGCAGTGCAGAGGTACCTCGGTAGGTGAGGAGAATATATTCGAGTATTCTTCCATGACCTTATCTACCTGCTTCTGCTATGTGGAGAGGTCGATCGCAGAGACCCTGGATGTGGCTGTGATATTTCACTCATTCTGAGAGTGAATCATGAAGAAGACAAATTTCCCTGTCTGAGAGATGACCTTCCTGCATTTCTTAGCAGAGATCAAGGAAATAGCACTAGGTGGGACTGCCTCAGGTATCCTGTACAATTTCTTATTCAAAGTAATAGTAACACTACGAATCCTACACTCATATAAAGCATGACATTTCCATAAATAAGGTTGTCCCAAAATCAAATCACAAACTTCGAGAGGAGAAACATCACACAATACCTCGTCTTTGAAGGGCTTGATGCCGTATGATAGACGACATTTTTGG
>JASDQU010735302.1:80330-90633 GCA_032191745.1 Picea mariana
GTCGTCTATTCGAGGAATCGGGTACCAGTTTTTGATTGTGATTTTATTCAGAGCCTGGTAATCAATGCAGAGTCGCCAAGTTCCATATTTCTTCTATATGAACACGATTAGGCTCCTGCAAGGTGATGAGCTTGGATGGATGTGCCCCTTGTGGAGCAGTTCTTGGATCTATCACTTGATATCCTCATTCTCTAATAGAGAGCAGTGATAGACTGTTCCATTGGGAAGTGGTGCATTGGGAGTCATATCTATCGGTTGTTTGACCTGGCAGTGCAGAGGTACCTCGGTAGGTGAGGAGAATATATTCGAGTATTCTTCCATGACCTTATCTACCTGCTTCTGCTATGTGGAGAGGTCGATCGCAGAGACCCTGGATGTGGCTGTGATATTTCACTCATTCTGAGAGTGAATCATGAAGAAGACAAATTTCCCTGTCTGAGAGATGACCTTCCTGCATTTCTTAGCAGAGATCAAGGAAATAGCACTAGGTGGGACTGCCTCAGGTATCCTGTACAATTTCTTATTCAAAGTAATAGTAACACTACGAATCCTACACTCATATAAAGCATGACATTTCCATAAATAAGGTTGTCCCAAAATCAAATCACAAACTTCGAGAGGAGAAACATCACACAATACCTCGTCTTTGAAGGGCTTGATGCCGTATGATAGACGACATTTTTGGNTGGGACTGCCTCAGGTATCCTGTACAATTTCCTATTCAAAGTAATAGTAACACTACGAATCCTACACTCATATAAAGCATGACATTTCCATAAATAAGGTTGTCCCAAAATCAAATCACAAACTTCGAGAGGAGAAACATCACACAATACCTCGTCTTTGAAGGGCTTGATGCCGTATGATAGACGACATTTTTGGCTGATGCAAAGATCTCTTCCTTGGCGAAGCCATCCAATGGTGTAGGGTTGTGGGTGTGGCATTGTCGGCAGGGCCAACCACTTGATGACCTCTGCTAAGATGAGGCTCTTTTGTCTACCTCTATCAACTATGAAGTGCAGTGGGGTGCCTTTTACCAACATTTGTGAATGGAAGAGGCGCTCTCCTTCATCTGGCTCGTCTGGTTCACCAGGCTAGTGATTGGTGGTAGAAATTGTGGCACTGGGTTCCGTGTCAATGATCTATCTTCCCCTAGGTTCTGACTTAGATTCAAAACCCACATCTGATTCAGAGGCTTTCACTTCATCATCCAACGACTGCATTGAGCGGAAATCAATAGTGTTATGCCAAGGGATCTTATGGAAGTCACACCACTTATCGATATCTTTCCTTGTCTTTCCAGTGTCCTTATTTTCTTGCGGCTTGGAATGGTTGTCCTGATATTGTCCATCTTTTCTTTGTCTTTTTTTTTGTGGTTTGGGGACACCCTTTCCTAGCTGTTGTTGTGAGGGGTTCCCAGGCCCAAATTTCCATGTCTTTTGTTTGAGCTTCTTCTCGATTTTGACAGCATATCAGTAGGCCGCGCCCAAGGATGAGATGTCCATAAATTCCATTTTGGTCTGGATGTATCTATGGAGAGAACTGTGATACTTGAGCACCATATATCTCTTTGAATCTTTGATACATAACTTGGTGTGTAAGGTATGAAAGATATTTGTGAAATCTGGCAATTCTTGGTCTCTTTCTTGCTGCTGTGTGGTCCATTTGGTATACAAATCATCATAAATTTCGACAGGGTAGTTTTGTTCCTTAATAACATCCCTGAGGGATTCCTAGGTGGTCATGAATGTAAATAATGAGGGTTCCTTCATTTCCTTTTTCTCACATAAAGTTTCCCACCAATCTTTGACATGGGGAACGAATTTGAGGAGCGCAAAAGTAATATTTTCTCTATTCGAAAAGTTATGGACAGAAAAATACCCTTCTAGTAGTTTCAACCACTTGTATACAACATTTGAGTCTATCTGACCTTCAAATATAGGAATATCGAAGTTTATTTGTACCTTGAAGTGGGTGATGCCTCCGCTTGAAGAAGATTCGTCGCATGTTGGTAGCCACCGAAGGATTTGTGTGAAACTATCCATCATCTCGTTCCTCTGTTGCATGAGGTCTTCCTCAAGCAACATTTTGAAAGGATATCCTCTCCCTTCATATTTCTTTTCTCCTTCCATGAGAGGTCACTTGTGAGTGTGAGAGATTTTTTCCTCAAGAGAAACAAGCTTGAGACCCAACTCTTTGTACTCTTACCTCATTGTGGACATGCATTAAGACGACAAGGACCAGACCGCTTTGATACCACTGATCTAGATTTTATGAGAAGAAAAAAATGAATACATATTATTAATAGGTTCTTAACAAAAAATAACAGAGATACAGTAAAACTAGTTTTCTATTCAATAAGGAAATAAGCTGAAATTATAAAATACACCAGAAAACAAGCTTGTTGAAATGGTGGCGGCTTATCTCTGAGAAGAGATGTGACAGTTGCACTCATTCAAAAGAAGATGGTTACAATGAGGCTCTGAAGGACTTTTTATAATAAAAAAGAATGTCAAAAACCCCATATATCCAAAAACCTAACCCTAGGATATGAAGCGCCAAAAGTCATGTGGGCCTCGTTTGGGTAAGTTAGTACATCAACTTCTTGGGGTCGTAACGTTTGCATACGATCTTCGTTTTAGGCGCACAATAGCTCATTGGAAAGGTATCGTTGAGGAGATTAATTTAAGGGGGTCAATTAGAGACTTCATCTATAATTGAGAACCTCAATCCCAAAAAACCTTCATTTAGGACCTCAAAATGGACACAAAAGTTAAAAACTGCTAAAAATAGTAAATTACCAAAATTGCCAGAAAACTATGTTGAGCCAGTTGGAAATGGTGGGTGGCCACTGATATCCATATGGATCAATAATACCTCCTTAGGAATCAATGGTATCCATTGCATTGATTTCCCCCATCAGATGAGGAATTTTCTGCTGAATTTGGCCCTGGATGAGCCACTTGCCTTGGTGTAGGAGTTGCCCTGCTTTGACAACTCAATAAAGATAGATCATTTGATGTCGAGTGCCCTTGATATGTKTTTCCACAATATTATCATTGGATTCTTGTTGTATGCAGTCGGGGTTAAGGTTTGTTGGTGTCAACTRTTTTKCTACTTCTCAAGTGCCCAATAATGGTGGGAAATAAGGGCTAAGGAGATCCATGTTGAACACTGGGTGGAGGCCAAGGAAAGGAGGAATGTTGAGCCCAAAAGAATTATCCACCAAGTCCTTGGTGATGGTGTACAACCCATAACTAGGTGGGYGAAGCTTCCAATGGGGTCCTGTAAGGTGTTCTTTTTGCAAGTGCAACCAAACTTTGTCATCCACCTCAAACTTATGTGGCACCCAATATTGATCATGGCATTGCTTATACTTGTCATTGAACTTCTGTAGGATATCATGAACTTGTTGGTGGATGTGTTGGATCCGCTCAATGAACCAGGTGGCTTTTTCATCTTCATTTGGAGCAAGAGATGAGTCGGTCGAGGTGAACGGAAGGGGAAGTGCAACATCTATGGGACCCAATGGTTGGAATCCCAAACCCACCTGAAAGGGGTTGTGGCTAGTTGAGCTATGCAATGCTTGGTTGTAGCTATGATAGACATAAGGAAGGCTCTCATCCCATTTGTGAGGGTGCTTGGAATTATACATGCAAAGGATATGCACAATCATTCGATTTACGACCTTGGTTTGGCCATCTGTCTGGGGGTGGAAGGCCATGGATTTGGTGATCTTGGTGTCTAGAAGTGACCGGAGGCTCAACCAAAATGTGATGAGAAATCAATTGTCCCGATCTGAGACAATGGTTTGTGGGATTCCAAAATGTACCCAGACTCGTTCAAAGAATATCTTGGCAGTGGCCTCTATTGTGATGGTCTTCTTGTAGACAACTAGAATCTCCATCTTAGAAAAAAGATCAACAACCACAAAAACATAGTCATTTCCTCACTTGGTGGATGGGAGGCCCGACAGGTAGTCCATTGATATGGATTCCCATGGCTTGTCAAGAGTAGGAAGAGGAGTGTACAGGCCCTGTTTCTTAGTGGTCGGTTTGGAAATAGCACAGGCAGTGCAGGACCTGATATACTTGTTGACCTCCTGTCGAATTTTTGGCAAGTAGAAGTGTTTATGTAGCATCGCCACTATTTTTTCGAAGCTGAAGTTTCCTTCCACCCGACTATCGTGGGATTCCCAAAACAGATTCACTCCCTCGCTTGATGGAACACAGATATGGCCCATACAACACAAAAACCCATCCTAAAAATGGAAATTATCGACAACTGCATTTGCACCCAACATTTGGTAGAGGGTGGTGAAGTCTGGGTCTATCTCATAGAGTTGGGGCCATCTAGAGGTCTCATGGAAGCAAGATTCTAGCACCATGGTGAGTGTCGCGACTAGCGATCTGTTGAGGCAATCGATGATGTGGTTTGCGCTTCTTGTTTTATACTTGATGTTGAGGTGGATTTGTTGCAAGTATGTGGACCAATTTTGATGGTAGTCATTTTGCAATTTTCCTTGTGTCTGCATGAACTGCAGTGTCTTATGATCAGTGTGGATGACTGTCTCCTTCCCAAGAATGTAATGTCTCCATTGGCGGCATTCTTGCACAATGGAGTACATTTCTTTGTCATAAGTAGGGTACTTATGAACAACATTTGATAGTGTCTCACTATGATAGGCCACGAGGTGGACGTGCTAAGTGAGAACGATGCCCACAACTTAGTTTGAATAATCTGTCTTGATCTCAAAGGGCAGCTACAGGTATGGTAGTGAAATTATTGGGGCTGAGCACAAGCGCGGCTTCAAATCATCGAATGCTTGTTGTTGGGACCAACCCCACACAAATTTTTCCTTACGACCAGCCCTGGTTATTTGGCTGAGGGCCCATGCAATATGGGATAATCCCAACACAAACCTGTTGTAGAAATTGGCTAGGCCCAAGAATCTCTGAATCTCAGTGAGTGTGGTTGGGTCTAGCTAGTCAAGGATGACTTGGATCTTGGTTGGATCCACATGTACACCATTTTTATCAATGATTTATCCCAGGTAATGGACCCTGTCCTTGTCGAAGGATCATTTTTCCAAGTTGGCATATAGCTTGTGTTGTAGCAGGGTGTGAAAAACCTGCTGAATATGCTGCAAGTGGTTAGCCCAAGTCTTGTTGTAAATGAGAATTTCATCCAAATACACCACTACAAAAGTATTGATGAATGGTCACAGGATATCATCCATCATCCTCATGAAATTGGCTAGAGAATTTTCAAACCAAAGGGCATGACCAACCATTCAAAAAGGCCTTCCTTTGAATTGAAGGCGGTCTTCCATACATCTGTCTGTTTTATCGGGACTTGGTGGTAGCCAGACTTCAGATCAATATTACTGAAGTATTTGGCCCTTATGAGTTGATCAAAGAGGTCGTCGATTCGGGGAATTGGGTACCAATTTCTGACTGTGATTTTATTAAGAGCCCGGTAATCAATGCAGAGTAGCCAGGTTCCATCTTTATTCTATACCATCACGATTGGGTTCCTGCAAGGTGATGAGTTGGGACGGATGTGCCCCTTGTGGAGTAGTTCTTGGATATTCCACTTGATCTTCTCATTCTCTAATAGAGAGCGACAATAGACTAGACCATTGGGAAGCAGTGCGTTGGGAGTCATATCGATGGGGTTCTTGACCTGGCAGTGCAGAGGTACCCCGGTAGGTGAGAAGAAGATATCTGAGTATTATTCCATGACCTTATCTACCCGCTTCTGTTGTGTGGAGAGTTCGGTCATAGAGACCTTGGATGTGGTTGTGATATTTCTCTCATTCTTAGAGAGAATAATGAAGAATACAAACTTCCCCGTCTGAGAGATGACCTTCCTACATTGTTTAGAAGAGATCAAGGAAATAACACTATGTGGGACTACCTCGGGTATCCTATATAATTTCTTGTTCAAAGTAATAATAACAATATGAGGCCTACACTCATATACTTCATGGTGTTTCCATACACAAGGTTGTCCCAAAATAACATCACAAACTTCGAGAGGAGAAACATCACTCAATACCTCGTCTTTGAAGGGCTTGATATCATATGAAAATCGACACTATTGGATGACGTGAAGATCGTTTCCTTGGCGAAGCCATCTAATGGTGTAGGGTTGTGGGTGTGGAGTTTTCGGCAAGGCCAACCACTTGACGACCTCTGCTAAGATGAGGTTCTTTTGGCTACCACTATCAATGATGAAGTGCAATGGGGTGCCTTTTACCCACATATGTGAATGGAAGAGGCGCTCTCCTTCTTCTGGCTTGTCTGGTTCACCAGGCTGGATCATGGTGGTAGCAACGGTGGCACTGGGTTCTGTGTCAATGATCCATATTCCCATGGGTTTTGAATTAGAGTCAAAACATTCATCTGATTCATATGCTTTAACTTCAACCACCAACAACTTCTTTGAGTGGAAATCATCAGTGTTATGCCAAGGGTTCTTATGGAAGTCACACCACTTCCCAGTATCTTTCTTTGTCTTTCTGGTGTCCTTATTTTCTTGCAGCTTGGACTGGTTGTCTTGATATGTCCAGAAATTCCATTTTAGTCTGGATGTATCTATGTAGAGCACCATGATACTTGAGCATGATATGTCGCTCCAAATCTTTGATACCCATCTTAGTGCGCAAGGTATGGAATATATTTGTGAAATATGGCACTGCTTGGTCTCTTTCTTTCTGTAGTGTGGTCCATTTGGTATACAAGTCATCATAACTTCCAACAGGGTAGTATTGTTTCTTAATATCATCCCTGAAGGATTCCTAGGTGGTCGTGACTGTAAATAATGAGCATTCCTCTATTTCCTTTTTCTCACATAAAGTTTCCCACCAATCTTTGACATGGGGAACAGCTTTGAGGAGCGAAAAAGTAATATTTTCTCTATTCGAAAAGTTATGGATGGAAAAATACCCTTCTAGTAGTTTCAACCACTTGTCTACAGCATCTGCATCTATCTGACCTTCAAATATAGGAATATCGAAGTTTATTTGTACTTTGAAGGGGGCGACACCTCCACTCGATGAAGATGCGTCACCTATTGGTAGTTGCCAAAGGATTTGCACGAAACTATTCATCATCTCATTCCTCTGTTGCGTGAGGGATTCATGTTGGCCTTTGACCAAGTTCTAAGGATCCTTGGTCATGTTTGACCTATTTTTGGGATTTCGACAGGCTGTTGAAGGTGGAGCACAAGACGAAGCAGAGATCGCAGGATCTCGACCCCCTTTTAGGGATTTTTGGGATTTGGGATTATGTGACGGGTATGGGAATGTCGGCCCATGAGTTTACCCATGTTTAGTCCTGATTTTTTAATGTATAAATAGAAGGCTAAGTGATGTAGGAAGTATTTTGATCTATGTGATCAAAGAGTTGTAAGTTTTTCTAAGTGCAAGTAATAGTTGTAAGTACTTCATGCATATTGTGTGAGACTTACAAGGCTGAGTGCAAGTGGATGTAAGGACTGTATGTAGGATTTGTGTTGTAACCTAGCTTGGGAAGGAGGATCTAGAAAAGAGTGCGTAGATCCCATGTCCTCTACAAAGTTGATCTGAAGTCTCTATGCATGTAAGAAGATTGAAGAAAGTTAATAAAGAAGATGAAGAGTTGGTGGATGTAGCCCAAGGGTGGGGGTGAACCACATACATCCTATGTTGTGAATGCTTTGTGTGATGTGTTGATGTGTTTATGTATTTACTTGCTTAGTGATTTGATATAGATGAATGATAAGTAGATCTGTTGTTGCTTTGTGCTTAATAATGAGATTAAATGTTGGATCTGACCTGTGTGAATKTTCTTAGTGATTGAATCTACTAGATCTGATTTGTTTCATCATGCTAAGTGATACTAGATGCTAGATTTGGTTGAATACTGCGATGCTATGTAATTAGGGTTTACCTACGAAGTGGATACTGGTTAAACATTGATGAAATRTATTGCTAAGTTCTTTGTSAAGGTGTTACAATCACATATMTGTGTCCCATCTAAGGTTGCAGACACTAGAGTCCTACAACCACCCTTGCCTCTACCTCGGGTGAGACTTCATCTACTTTGCAGGTGTTTCTGAAAGGGGCAATAGTTAGGGTTTTTTTGGTGCATTGTTGTAACGTTGAACCCTGGGTCTACCTCTGTGCCAACAAATGGTTCCTTTGTCGGGACCTGAAACTATGATTGTTGGGAACTGAGGAAAAAGAATCTCTGTGTGAAGATCGGACTTGAAATTGTGATTGCTGGGAATTGAGGAAAATGAAGCTCTGTGCGAATATCGGACCTGAAGTTGTGATTGTTGGGAACTAAGGAAAACAAATCTCTGTGTGAATATCATACCTAAAATTGTGAAATCTTTGTGTGTAGATCTGTTTCCCTAGTGTGCAGTATTCTACTCAATATGTGGAAGCTTTGTGCTAAGAAAAGAAGTCTAATTTGAAGAAAGGAGGTAAGATCTGGAAGCTTTGTGCTTTGTTAAAGGTAATATAAGTGGAAATTTGTGTTTCTAAAGTATGGATATGGGTATGTTTGATAAATTTTTTTCTAGATTGAAAAGTAGGGCACAACTAGATGAAAGAAGATTTGATATGAATAAATCTAATAGAATTAATGAAAGATATGTTATAGCTATGCACAAAAATAATGTTTGGACTAAAAAATGGATGCAGGATCCTAGAAAGAATTTTTTGCAGGTTAAATACTATGATCCTAGTGCAGAGTACAAGAATGGATGGGGATCATTTAAGATAAATAGAGGATTAACCCTTTGTTACAGTTGCAGAAGACCGGGACATCTTCATAAGGAATTCCCTGGTAGAATATCTAGTTGTCTTTGTTGTAAAGCCATGGACCATGAAGTTTTATATTTCCCTAGAATGATTGTCAAGCTTGAAAAAATGAATATGGAACAAGTAGACCCTGAGAAAGGTCAAGAAACATAGACCTTGGCAGAACCCCAGAAGAAATTAGAGACTATACTATTATAGATGAAAGAAACCCTGAATGACCACTGCGATACTAATCGATCAGAGATATTAAAAGAGAAAGAGAAAATAGAAGTAAGAATAGGAGACTTCGACATTGATTACATTCTGGATGAAGAAACACAAGTAAGTGTCATAACAGAAAGAACTTGGGAAGCTATAGGAAAGCCTGCTATGAGTCCTTCATTGGGAGGAATAGGGTTATTTAGAGGAAAGATGATAACCCTATGTGGAAGACTTACCCAAATATCTATGAGTACCCATGGAACTTTGAAAAAAAAAGATTTTGAAGTTGTTAAATTTATTGAGAACAACGCCTCGTTTGCTATGTTACTAGGAAAACCTTGGATTGAAAAGGATCAAGACAGAAGGAAAGAAGAAGAATTCTTAGAGCATAAGAAGAAAGAATTAAAAGATTTCATGACTAGGAGGATCCCACAATTGATTGAAGAATAGGAGAACAGATTGAAGAAATTTAGGACCAGAGACTTGGATTTCGAAGTTGAAATAACACACAAGGACTTGAGACACCTATCTGTACAGGAGAGTAGAGCATATACCCCAGCTAGAGAATAAGTATTACCCATGCACACTACAAAGGAATCTCAGCAATGTGAAGTTACAATTCCAAAAGAAGACAAGAATCAGAATGGAAAGAGGAATAACAAAACGAAGATCATCGAGAAAAAGGCTCGAAAGCTTAGCAAGAAGAGAGAAAAGATTGAAAAGTTACAGAAGGTTCCAGAGGGAACTTCACAGAGGGAAAATTTGCAAAACAGGAACTTCGTTGGGATCACAGAACAACGTCACATGGCACTTCACCATGGTGAAGCAATATAGCTGTTGGAAATAGTATAACCATTAGAATGATTCCATGAACGGTTAGAACGACATTTATGGTCAAAAATCCCACCATCAAACCATTGGGATTGTGCCAGAACGGGCATAATTGAGTTAATGAAGGATTCTTTCCCATTGGAGATATTTGTTACCTAGTTGCCTACTTATTTCATCGACTATTGCACTGACAACACTTTTGCAAATTTTATTAGAGACAACTCATTGAAACTGCACTGTGATTAGTAATGTCGACATCAATGCTATTGTTTTTCACATTAATTCATCCATCTGATCCAAGCGTGTATGTCGAACGAGCTCAGCTCCGTATAAAAAATCATCGAAGAAGTTCTCATCGATCTCATGACTGAGAAAGTAATGTCTATAAGTATTCAAGCATCATCGATGAGAGGAGTGCAAGCCTCTCCGTTGACCGCTCGTGGATTTGGGCCATCCCGA